>JADBJO010001945.1:227500-230000 GCA_016801955.1 Conus betulinus | reverse complement strand
GAGAGAGAGAGAGAGAGAGAAAGAGAGAGAGAGAGAGAGAAAAGACAACCACCCAGGAATTGCTGCGCTCATTCAGGTACAATGAAAGCAGCGGATCAGGAAATCTGACCCCAGGGTGAGCGATTACACTGGAAATCAAGGACCACACAGAACGGATCTCCGGCCCAGACAGTGGGTTTTGACCCTCATTACAAGGGAAGCGGAAGTAGAATGGGAGGAGAATGGGAGGGAGAGGGAAGGGGAAAGGGTGGGAGCTGGAATTAAAGAAAGGTGGGCAGGGGAAAATAGGAAGATTCCCTCTCTATTCATCTGCGGTATGTTCAGGTAAATTATGTTTTCTTATCTTTTCTTTCTCTCTTTATCCTAATCTTCTGTCACAGCTGCAATGAATGAGAATGGAGTGGTGGTAGAAGAGATGAAGGGAGAACAGGAGGAGATAAGAATAGTGGAGAGAAGTGGGGAGGGCTGCCTAAAAGACCTTACTTTCAGTTTCCCTTGGAGGTGAAAAGTTCAGTGACACTGTGAACAAGTGGAACTGACCTAACTCTAGCCAGAACAGCGCGTGTTAGCATAGAACCATTCCAACTATTCTCAATGAACCTGCTTTGACGTCAAACATCAGGGATACTTCATCTGTTATATTCATTTTAGTCCCCTCTCTTTCTTCAGCGAAATCAACGTTTGAATGTTTGTGGTCCCATAGGCAAATTAATAATATGTCGATACAGTCTTGGTATCTGGTGTCGTGGTAAAAGGAGAAGTCAGATTATTTTTAAATGCTGAATTCACGTGTCTGCACTTCTCCTCGAGGGACATACTCATAAAATTTCATTTTGATAGGCTTATATTTTCACACACACACGCATATATATATATATATATAATGCTGAACAATTAAGTAGTGGGGGAAAAGAAGTGCAGGTTAACAATTCTTCCATCATTGTAGTAATGACTTGGCAAAGATCTGAAATTGAGAGAGAAAAAAATTTTTTTTGAAGATGAAGTAACTGGGAAAATGTATATCATAAATATGAAAACCCTTCACTAGCTGCATGAGAAAACTATCGCAATCTCTTTTGAAGGCAGTATCGCCTGCTCCGAGGCAATTTCTCTCTCGAAGGCAGATCTATATGTATCGCCTGCTCCGAGGCAATCTCTCTCGAAGGCAGATCTATATGTATCGCCTGCTCCGAGGCTATTTCTCTCTCGAAGGCAGATTTATATGTATCGCCTGCTCCGAGGCAATCTCTCTCGAAGGCAGATCTATATGTATCGCCTGTTCCGAGGCCTTTCGTACGCTGGATCGGACTCATCAGGGAGACACGGCTGATCGTGTCTGCGCTCTTGGCGTCAGATAGAGACCCACCACAGTCCATAATTCTGTGGTGTTCCGACTGCCAAGGGTTCAAAAAAGAATCCAACAGCACCCCCAAAGCAGCCAGCGGTAAAGGTAGTAGAATTAAACAAACGAAAGTGTGGAGAGGGAAAAAGTTGTTGAAAACTAAAAACATTATGCAAACAGTATAAAGTGTAAGAGACAATCTTTGAGCCTATTGCTTGAGGATCCATTTAAGGATGCAAGGGAGATCAAAAGATATGGAACAGTCCGAGTGGTCAGCTCTGCTGTTCAATAACCCAAGCATTGTCAGCGGCTAAGAATTGTGCAGAACAACCTCTCCTTGGATCTCCTAAGAGATGCAATCACCCACTGATTGACCAAACAATATAATGCTGAACATTAAGTAGCGGGGGAAAACAAGTGCAGGTTAACAATTCTTCCATCATATATATATATATATATATATATATATATATATATATATATATATATATATATAACTTTACAAGTTTTTGTGCTCCTTGGCAGTCTCATTGTGTATTCCATATTGTTGCACAGAATTAGAAAGTCTTTGTCTTTTGATGATTCCTTGCCATCAAGCACGCCAGGGTTTCCACTGGTCCGACTGTGGCAGACGACTAACCGATGCTCTGTCCACTTGTCCATGATGTCTTGAACCTCCATAAGAAAGCTTTGTTTTCTTCCTTCTTCGTCCTGGATAATACCGTTCCTTGACTGTCTACGCTTCGCGAGGCTTGTTACCACTGAATGCTCAACTGCTGTAGTTATTGTCCAAACTCTCCACACTATCTTCAGGATACTCTCCAATTCACACGCCTCGGCCATTGTCGATGCCTTTTATCTTGTTGCAGATTACAGATACACCGCTGCTCTTACAAAATGAGTATTTGACTTTCTTGAGGTCTGCCTGAGAATTTTTCGGCTTTAGGTTTTCCTTTCTGGCCCGGGGTTGAGTTTTTCTGGGGGTATTTTCCTGAGGTGTTGTTCACTGCTTCCGTCATCACTTCATTGAAGTTAACGGTCAACGCTTTGGCATTTTTAGCACATTGAGTAGTGGTGCAATTCCTGTCCACTCTTTCTCTTTCTCACTCTCTCTCACTCTCTGTCTCTGTCTTTGTCTCTGTCTGTCTGTCTGTCTGT
>JADBJO010001945.1:217500-220000 GCA_016801955.1 Conus betulinus | reverse complement strand
CAGTGCAGTGCAGTGCAGTGCAGTGCAGTGCAGTGTAGTGCAGTGTAGTGTAGTGTAGTGTAGTGTAGTGTAGTGCAGTGTATGCATTGCGTTGTATTGTGCTGTTTTGTGTTGCAGTGTGATATTCTGTATTGCATCGTCTTGAAGTGTGTTGTGCTATATGTACTTCTCTGATGGAAATGAGGCGGGCTGTTCTCATGGCAGTACGCGTGAGTCCTACTACAGAGGATGTCAGGCTCTGGCAATGTGCTCTCTTAGGGACAAAAAAAATGATGCTTTTTTCCCCGTGAAAGGAATACCGGAATACAATACACTCTGCATAGTCTGGTCTGCTGTTTGTTCATCCTGTTTATTCCTTTTTTTTTAATCATAGAATATTGTGATTAGGATTTGTGAAAGTTGTGTGCATTTCGTATGGCTGTCAACACGTCAAACCTTCAGCCGAGGATAGCTCCACTTGGGTCACGCGTGGTGATGTACCCTGGCCTCGGCTTTCTGTCTTCGAAAGACTGGCACCCCGGACCCGACTCATGTTAAGATCTGACGTCAGGCACTCAGAGCGACGCGGTTTACGTACTTTTGTATTTATGTTACAAGGAGATGGAACTTTGATTTGATTTCTAGTAAAGGTACATTTTGTAAGGCAATCACACACACACACACACACACACACACACACACACACACATACACACACACACACACACACACACACACACACACACACACACACACACACACACACAAGCGCGCGCGCCCGCCTTCGCACGCACTCTCCTGCACACACACACACACACACACACACACACACACACACACACACACACACACACACACACACACACACACACACACAGGGTACTCTATTTGTTTGTGTAATATCGCTGCAAGAGAAAACACATTGCATTTCACACATACACACACACACACACACACACACACACACACACACACACACACACACACACACACACACACACACACACACACAAGAGGCCGAGAGATGTCAAAAAACGGTTCATTACATAAATCTCACCATAAACACATTTTAGCATGTATCTTAATACAGATATCGTGAAGAACATAAAAAGTAATCGTAACAAAACCCTGCGTGTATAAACTCGGTATGAAATCGAGAGTTTTCTTTTTCTAATTTGTGTGCTAATAATTTGTTGTTGAGGAAAGAATGGAACCAACTGGATAGAGGCAGGGAGGATAACCCAGAATGGATACCGCTGGGAGAGTTGTCGATCATGACGTATGCTTTCGTGGAAATGAAGGGCCTGTCTAAGTAAGTTTGCTGACTTATAATTATGAACATCGTTTGGATTGTTGTGAACTCTGTCATTATACAATCCAATTTAAATCCGATCCTCCTATGATCTGAAAATCTCATTCATTTTAAATGCGTTTCTTTCAAATTAATATTCATAAAGTTACGAAAGATTATGATCAATTGAAAAAGATATGTGAACAAACAAGCAGCTGTCTATGTATGTACGTGTTAATCCATTTCAATGAATGCAGTATTTCTTGTAAATACAAGTTTGTTTTTTTTTTAGTTTCTCTCTCTCTTTTTTTTTTTTTTTTTTAGAAATATCTTCCATAAATTCTTAACAGCTTTCTTAAAACTTTGTACACAACTGAAATCCGGTTGAAAAAAAAAATCTAGACCAAAAACAAGATTGATATTGCTTGACATCCCGTTTCTTGCCGCTGTGGTGGACAGTCGTCCATGGGTGAGTGACGATAGGAGGGGAGGAGAGAGAGAGGGGGAGGGGGGGGAGCTAAGGGTACCTCTGTCGGCCGTTGATCCTCCTCACACCTTGACAGATGGGGGTGGGGGGTGGGGGGTATTGTACTGCCCCATGTCTAATGATAAGAAAAGAAGAAAAAAAAAAGACGTGGGTCGTGTCTGTTTGCCGTTATACCAGTGACCTCTGACACTATGCTGGTGTGACGGAAAAAAAACTGACTCGGAATCTGTGTGTGTGTGTGTGTGTGTGTGTGTGTGTGTGTGTGTGTGTGTGTGTGTGTGTGTGTGTGTGTGTGCGCGCGCGCGCGCGCGCGCGTGCATGTACCTGCATGCGTGTGTGCGCGCACGCGCGTACGTGTGTGTGTGTGTGTGTGTGTGTGTGTGTGTGTGTGAGAGAGAGAGAGAGAGAGAGAGAGAGAGAGAGAGAGAGAGAGAGAGAGAGAGAGAGAGAGAGACTGGTGAAGGGACAAAAAAACAAGAACTTTCAATACCCTACTTCTATACCTCCACACTCCTCACACACAAAAACACACACTATGACTACCTACCATGCCCGCGGTTTCTCTCTCTCTCTTCCCCCTCCCCCCCCCCTCTCTCTCTTTTCACACACACACACACATACGCACACACACGCACGCACGCACGCACGCACGCACGCACACACACACACACACACACACACACACACACACACACACACACATACACACTTACAAGCGCGCGCGCGCATGACTGATCAAACGG
>JADBJO010001945.1:205000-210000 GCA_016801955.1 Conus betulinus | reverse complement strand
CGTTCCCATTTCTTTTCAGATGTACTTTGGCTCAGTTCTATGTCACTGAGTTCTATGTTCTTTGAGCTCTACGTTCGTTCACTTCTATATTCTCTTTGTTCTATGTTACCTCAGATCTATATTTCTTCAACTCTATGTTGTTTCAGTTCTGTGTTCCCTGAGTCCCCTGTTCTCTTATTCTATGTTTCCTCAGTTCTATGTTCCCTCAGGTTTACATTCTATCAGTTCTATTTGTTCAGTTCTGTTCCCGAAGATATTATATTTCATCAGAACTATGTTCCTTCAAGTCTGTATTCTATCAGTTATACGCTCCCTCAACTCTACACTCCATCAGTTCTATGTTTCTTCAAGTTTATGGTCCCTCAGTTCTATGTTCCATCAGCTTTATATTCCATTAGTTCTATGTTCCTTCAGGTCTGCAGTCCCTAAGTAGCATATTGCCTCAGCTCCATGATTCATCATTTCTCTATTCTCTCAAAATTATGTTCCTTCCGCTGTGCGTTCTGTTAGCTCTCTGTTTTCTGGCTGTATATTCCCTCACTTCTATATTCTTCTAAATCCACCATTCTTTCACCTGAATTTTCTTCAGCCTGATACAGTTCTATATATTTCCTCGTGCTGTACTACTCCAGCCTTATACTCTGTCAGTTCTATATGTCCTCCCAGCTCTATGCTCCTCAGCACTGTGTTCTCTATCTCCATGTTCTCTCGGTTCTATGTTCCTGAACTCTGTGTTCCCCCAGCGCTGTGTCCTCTATCTCTATGTTCCCTCAGTTCTATGTTCCTGAACTCTGTGTTCCTCCAGCGCTGTGTTCTCTATCTCCATGTTCCCTCAGTTCTATGTTCCTGAACTCTCTGTTCCTCCAGCGCTGTGTTCTCTATCTCCATGTTCCCTCAGTTCTATGTTACTGAACTCTGTGTTCTTCCAGCGCTGTGTTCTCTATCTCCATATTCCCTCAGTTCTATGTTCCTGAACTCTCTGTTCCTGAACTCTCTGTTCCTCCAGCGCTGTGTTCTCTATCTCCATGTTCCCTCAGTTCTATGTTCCTGAACTCTCTGTTCCTGAACTCTCTGTTCCTCCAGCGCTGTGTTCTCTATCTCCATGTTCCCTCAGTTCTATGTTCCTGAACTCTGTGTTCCTCCAGCGCTGTGTTCTCTATCTCCATGTTCCCTCAGTTCTATGTTCCTGAACTCTGTGTTCCTCCAGCGCTGTGTTCTCTATCTCTCCATGTTCCCTCAGTTCTATGTTCCTGAACTCTCTGTTCCTCCAGCGCTGTGTTCTCTATCTCCATGTTCCCTCAGTTCTATGTTCCTGAACTCTGTGTTCCTCCAGCGCTGTGTTCTCTATCTCCATGTTCCCTCAGTTCTATGTTCCTGAACTCTCTGTTCCTCCAGCGCTGTGTTCTCTATCTCCATGTTCCCTCAGTTCTATTTCCTGAACTCTGTGTTCCTCCAGCGCTGTGTTCTCTATCTCCATGTTCCCTCAGTTCTATGTTCCTGAACTCTCTGTTCCTCCAGCGCTGTGTTCTCTATCTCCATGTTCCCTCAGTTCTATGTTCCTGAACTCTGTGTTCCTCCAGCGCTGTTTTCTCTATCTCCATGTTCCCTGAGCTCAATGTTCCCTCGGAGTTTACGTTCCCCTCACATCTATGTTCCATGACCTCTATTTTGCCTCCGATCTATGTTCCATGTCCTCTATTTTGCCTCAGATCTCTGTTTCGTCGGAACAGCGGCGTGGGTGCCATGCCATTGAAGTGGCACAGAAGATAGGATAGATAAAAAATATAGACAATAAAAACACAATAAAAAATTACCCCCCCCCCCCCCCCCCCCCCGCGGCCTCTGTCCCCGCTCCTTCCTCGTCATCCCTGCTACCCATAACTATCTCCCACTCTCCTCCTTCTATCTCCTACACTGATTCTCCCGCGAGCTGGCTGTTGTCAGTTATGTAAGTGGATATCTATTGCCCTCCCACCATTAAAAAAAAAAGGGCGGCTATAGTCTTCCTGGTCGATTGAACAAATCGGAGAAGGCCCACCCCTACCCATCCCCCACCCTCTCCCCTCTTCTTTCACTGCCCCCCCCCCTCCCCTGGACACCGCTAGGAGCTGGCCCCCTGGGGTTCCTCTTTCCTGTCCTCTCCACCCGCTCCCAACGCAAATCCTTCCCCACCCTCTCCCAACTCCTAAGTACACCGCCCACTTCTCCCCAGAGAGGATTGTCACGAGTTCGTTCTCTTTGTCACCTGGCGATTATTCTCGCCTCTTCCAAGGCACTTCAACAGATTCGCAGCACGTTGTCTGGTACGAAATCAAAGCTAGCTGTATCTAATCTGCTGCTGATTCCCATTTCGGATTTGCGGAAAGAGGGGATTTTTTTTTTTTTTCTGTCTAGAGGAGTTTCGGGGAGAGATATTGGAAATCGCTCCCTGTCGTCTATTTTTCAGTACAACTTTTAAAGTGTGGTGGCAATTCTTCAAAACAAGATTGTTATTTAAAGTGTAACAGACACCCCACACCGTTACCGCCTCTCCATTCCTGTTTATCAGCGTTTATGCCACTCAGTTGTAGGTTCTGACACCAAAGAAAACGATCTTTCAAAAAAAAAAAAAAATTCTGTACCTTCCTTCACACCTCAGCACACTTGTCCTTCAACCCCTCTCTCAGCTTCCTCCCATTTCATCTTCCTGTCCTATTACCAGTGCCTGCATTCCACTCAGAAACATTGTTGTTGTTGTTGTTGCTGCTGCTGTTGTTTTGTTGTTTGTATGTTTTGTTTAAGCAATAGCTGAGTAAAAGGGACAGACAAGGGAGATAGAAAGATGGTGTTGACAGGGTGAGAGAGGGGAGGGTGGAGGAGTGGGAGATAGAAAGATGGTGTTGACAGGGTGAGAGAGAGGGGAGGGTGGAGGATGGGAGATAGGAAGATGGTGTTGACAGGGTGAGAGAGGGGGGGGGTGGAGGATGGGAGATAAAAAAGATGGTGTTGACAGGGTGAGAGAGGGGGAGGGTGGAGGAGTGGGAGATAGAAAGATGGTGTTGACAGGGTGAGAGAGGGGAGGGTGGAGATGGGAGATAGGAAGATGGTGTTGACAGGGTGAGAGAGGGGAGGGTGGAGGATGGGAGATAGGAAGATGGTGTTGTGACAGGGTGAGAGAGAGGGAGGGTGGAGGATGGGAGGTAGGAAGATGGTGTTGACAGGGTGAGAGAGGGGAGGGTGGAGGATGGGAGATAGAAAGATGGTGTTGACAGGGTGAGAGAGGGGGGGGTGGAGGATGGGAGATAGGAAGATGGTGTTGACAGGTGAGTGAGAGAGGGGGAGGGTGGAGGATGGGAGATAGGAAGATGTGTTGACAGGGTGAGAGAGGGGAGGGTGGAGGATGGGAGATAGGAAGATGGTGTTGACAGGGTGAGAGAGGGGAGGGTGGAGGATGGGAGATAGGAAGATGGTGATGACAGGGTGAGAGAGGGGAGGGTGGAGGATGGGAGATAGGAAGATGGTGTTGACAGGGTGAGAGAGGGGAGGGTGGAGGATGGGAGATAGGAAGATGGTGTTGACAGGGTGAGAGAGGGGAGGGTGGAGGATGGGAGATAGAAAGATGGTGTTGACAGGGTGAGAGAGGGGAGGGTGAGGATGGGAGATAGGAAGATGGTGTTTTGACAGGGTGAGAGAGGGGAGGGTGGAGGATGGGAGATAGGAAGATGGTGTTGACAGAGTGAGAGAGGGGAGGGTGGAGGATGGGAGATAGGAAGATGGTGTTGACAGGGTGAGAGAGGGGAGGGTGGAGGATGGGAGATAGGAAGATGGTGTTGACAGGGTGAGAGAGGGGAGGGTGGAGGATGGGAGATAGGAAGATGGTGTTGACAGGGTGAGAGAGGGAGGGTGGAGGATGGGAGATAGGAAGATGGTGTTGACAGGGTGAGAGAGGGGAGGGTGGAGGATGGGAGATAGGAAGATGGTGTTGACAGGGTGAGAGAGGGGAGGGTGGAGGATGGGAGATAGAAAGATGGGTGTGACAGGGTGAGAGAGGGGAGGGTGGAGGATGGAAGATAGGAAGATGGTGTTGACAGGGTGAGAGAGGGGAGGGTGGAGGATGGGAGATAGGAAGATGGTGGTGACAGGGTGAGAGAGGGGAGGGAGGAGGAGTGGGAGATAGGAAGATGGTGTTGACAGGGTGAGAGAGGGGAGGGTGGAGGATGGGAGATAGGAAGATGGTGATGATAGGGCGAGAGAGGGGGAGGGTGGAGGAGTGGGAGATAGGAAGATGGTGATGATAGGGTGAGAGAGGGGAGGGTGGAGGATGGGAGATAGGAAGATGGTGGTGACAGGGTGAGAGAGGGGAGGGGAGGAGGAGTGGGAGATAGGAAGATGGTGGTGACAGGGTGAGAGAGGGGAGGGTGGAGGATGGGAGATAGGAAGATGGTGGTGACAGGGTGAGAGAGGGGAGGGAGGAGTGGGAGATAGGAAGATGGTGTTGACAGGGTGAGAGAGGGGAGGGTGGAGGATGGGAGATAGGAAGATGGTGGTGACAGGGTGAGAGAGGGGAGGGAGAAGTGGGAGATAGGAAGATGGTGGTGACAGGGTGAGAGAGGGGAGGGAGGAGGAGTGGGAGATAGGAAGATGGTGGTGACAGGGTGAGAGAGGGGAGGGAGGAGGAGTGGGAGATAGGAAGATGGTGGTGACAGGGTGAGAGAGGGGGGAGGGAGGAGGAGTGGGAGATAGGAAGATGGTGGTGACAGGGTGAGAGAGGGGAGGGTGGAGGATGGGAGATAGGAAGATGGTGTTGACAGGGTGAGAGGGGGGAGGGAGGAGGAGTGGGAGATAGGAAGATGGTGTTGACAGGGTGAGAGAGGGGAGGGTGGATGATGGGAGATAGGAAGATGGTGTTGCCAGGGGGAGAGAGGAGAGGGGGAGGAGGATGGGAGATAGGAAGATGGTGATGATAGGGTGAGAGAGGGGGAGGGTGGAGGAGTGGGAGATAGGAAGATGGTGATGATAGG
>JADBJO010001945.1:197500-200000 GCA_016801955.1 Conus betulinus | reverse complement strand
CTTCCTGGCTCTTCTGGTATTCCCCATTAGTCCCACGTATTGCTGGATTTCACCTCGCATCTCAATAGGCCTGAAAATCCCTTCTTGACCCCACATGGTGTGTGTACTCACCGTTATAATTCAGACTCGTGCAAATCACGTGTCATTCAATGACAAACAAATAAACAAAATCTGTCTAATCTCCTGACAAGGCGCCTTTTCCTTCCTTCTTAATTTGTGCTGTTGTTGTTTCAATTAAATGCTTCACAAAGATCGGGCCTTTTTCTTTTTACGCTGTTCGAAGATACGTTTCAAATAGTAGTGCGGTAACCCCTTCAAAGAAAACTCTTCTGTGAAAGTGTGGTCATACTGACGGTGGATTGTATTGATATGCCGCTAGAGTGGAGGGTATGAATGGACGAAGACCAATAATGGACGTTTCAGATGTTACCACCCCTGCTGTAAGCCCGCTGGTTCTTTTCTTTCTTTCTTTCTTCTCTTCTCTTTTTTCAACGCGATCGCTGAAAAGCTTCAGAATGGGTCAATAGCTATTGGTACGGTCTGTTACCATCAGATACTGAGCCTTTTGTACAGAAACCAATATCATAGTTGTCACGAAAAGCTCTCTCCTCTCTCTGTCTCGCTCTTTGTCTGTCTGGCTGTGTGTGTGGGTGTGTGGTGTGTGTGTGTGTGTGGTGTGTGTGTGTGTGTGTGTCGCTCTCTGTCTGTCTGTCTGTCTCCTCTCGTCTCTCTCTCTCTCTCTCTCTCTCTCTCGATGCTATTGCCATGGAGCTCACACGACCGTGTTTGATTTGATTGGGACGAATGGTTGTTCCGTGTGTGACGTCGTCGGCTGACGTCAAGTTTGGCACACTTTTTTTTTTCTTTTCTTTCTTTTTCTTTTTTTTTTTTTTTTTTCACACTTTGAGATTGAACACTCCCAGCATTAACAAAAGAGAGTTCACACCGCTTTCTCCTGACTTTATTCTGGCGTTCATTGTATCATGACATTTCACTGACTAGATGAAACCCAACAGGAAAGAGGAAGTCTGACGTGATCATTTATATCTCAGGTCAGGTGGCGTGGCTATGATGGCAGTTTTTCTCTTGACGTCACAGATCACGTTACTTGCTTTCGGCGGCGCAGCGTGAACGTGAAGAGCGTCCCTGATATAATGGAAGAAAAAAAAAAATTCACCTTTCACTCCTTAAGACAGCATTCTTTCGTTTAGTATTGCGGCTGAAGTCGGATTTCAAACGAAAAACCCTAGATGATTTAGAAATGACGATGATTAGATTACTCACTAAATTCCTAACATCCCCGCCACCCTACCCTACTAGATTCCTCTCTATTGATTTAAGAGAGAGAAGAGATAGGTAGAGAGAGAGGAGCTCTATTGATTTAAGAGAGAGAGAGAGAGAGAGGAGAGACGCCGCTCACCATCCAGAGAGACGAGAGAGTAGAGAGAGCCTGTTCCAGACCTTGAGAGAGAGAGATCTTGTCTTACGTGATTCAAGCGATTTGTTTACTTTCTTCTTGCGATTGCGAACAAACAAACACAAATTGGTGGTGCACTGTGTGTTGTATGTGCTGTGTGTGGTGTGTGTTTGTTTGTGTGTTTGCACCGCTTTTGTCTTGTAATTCTGTAACCCATGTCCTGATTCCTAGCATACTTTCCCCACGAGCTGGTGTGCATGCATTAAACGAGTAAGAAATGAGCGGAACCCAAAGCGTGCCACCCAGTGACTAGAGACGGTTTCCGAACACCTGGTGGACTGGTAGATGGTTCCCAACATCTTCCCCCGTCCGCCCTTTGTGGATAGACCTACCCTGCCCTTTGTGGATAGACCTACCCTGCCCTTTGTGGATAGGCCTACCCCTGCCCTTTGTGGATAGACCTACCCTGCCCTTTGTGGATAGACCTTCCCTGCCCTTTGTGGATAGGCCTACCCTGCCCTTTGTGGATAGGCCTACCCTGCCTTTTGTGGATAGACCTTCCCTGCCCTTTGTGGATAGACTTTCCCTGCCCTTGTGGATAGACCTTCCCTGCCCTTTGTGGATAGACCTACCCTGCCCTTTGTGGATAGACCTTCCCTGCCCTTTGTGGATAGACCTACCCTGCCCTTTGTGGATAGACCTTCCCTGCCCTTTGTGGATAGGTCTACCCTGCCCTTTCTCTGGGACGGCCAGGAGCACAAAGTCACAACTTTAAAACCCACCCACCCGACCTAACCACCAACACAAACCCCCAACTCTCATATCCCCACCTCCGCCTCTGTGCCCACACTGTTCCGAAAGGCCCAAAGTAGGTCGGTCATTTCTAATTGGTAATGTCCCCGGCGCGGTACACTTTCAACCAAGCAGCTGGGGTAGGCAAAGAATGTGCTTCGAATCTCCTCGCCCCCTATGCCTCCCCTCCCTCCCCCACCCCCAGCCCCACCCCCAGCCCGACCCCACTCTCCTCTCTCTCTCTCTCTCTCTCTCCGTCTCTCTCTCTCTCTCTCTCTCTTATTGATCGGC
>JADBJO010001945.1:177500-182500 GCA_016801955.1 Conus betulinus | reverse complement strand
ACTCACTCTCACTCACCATATTACTCACCCTTTCACTCTCTCACTTACCAATCCACCCCCCCTCACGCTCCTCCATTATTTACATCGCTCACACACTCGCTCACTCCTCTTCTCACTCATTCACACACACACACACACACACACACACACACACACACACACACACACACACACACACACACACACACACACACACACACACACACACTCACTCACCCCCAGCCCCCTCACCTGTCCTGAGTGTGTCTTCCAAGCCAGCAGATCTCAGCAAACTCAGAGCGGTGGTTGCTCCGGCCTTCTGGATCTCCTCCAGCAGGTTTCCTGCCGGCTGCTGGGCTGACAGGGTCACCACGCCTACCTCCGCCTTCATCATCAGCAGCAGCAGCAACGCCAACATCGTCGTCATCGATATTGTGGTCCCCGTCGTCGCCTCTTCTGTTGTTTCTGGTCGGTGGGTGTTTGTGTATGTATTGCCCTGGAAGGTGTTAAAATGGGTGAGAAAGCCTATCATCAGTTCCCCTGCCCCTGCTCCCTCTCTCTCTCTCTCTCTCTCTCATGTGTGTGTGTGTGTGTGTGTGTGTGTGTGTGTGTGTGTGTGTGTGTGTGTGTGTGTGTGTGTGTGTGTGTGTGTGTGTGTGTGTGTGTGTGTGTGTAGGTGTGTGTGTGTATACACTCCGTTCACGCGTGTGAATAAGTATGGTGAAACGTACTACTACTACTACTACTACTACTACTACTACTACTACTACTACTACTACTAGCAATACGCTTTCTACTGCTTATTCTATCTGAACTGCTAAACAAACGCTGTCGCAGCTGTGTCCAAAACCTTGCAGACAACAACCCGTTCTGCTGCTGCAGTCACAAACTCTTCATAAACATCAGTGCGAGTACTCTGCCTCCGCAATCCACCTTCCTGTCGCACCAGACAACATGATAAACGAACAAAGCCAGCGAACAAACGGACGAACAACATGATCGAAAGAAATCACGGAACAAATGGATCATTGACAGATGGATCATTTGAAGAAAAATGAATACTTACGTTTGGAAGACAGACTGGAAAAGTGCACGCACAGACACTATACCACGGATGCACGTCAGAACGAACGGCATCGTGTCTCAGTCACAGGCGCTTGAAAAGAAACAAAAAAAAAAAAATGATCATCTTCTCTGCCTGTAGACGGGGAGAGAGGAGGGACGCGGAACGAGTGGGTCGAAAAGATGCTGATTAGCAAAACGTTCGTTCCATACACGTGCTTGCGTACATGCGAAACGTCTCTGACGGCACGCACGATGGAATAACTCGCACATGTTCTACCCAAATATCAATAAACCAGGATCAGGGATTAGGTAAGAGAAGCACATGCACGCTATTGAATGTCACGGACAGTATGTACAGGTCAGAAATCACACTATATAATATGATAACAGGAACTTTTGCGGGCAGGATGGAAGTTGGAGTCTTCAGAGAATCCATACTCTTTACGAAAACTAGCGAGCAAGAAGCACACAGAAAGCCACAGGCTGGCTCTCAGACTTCCTGCTTCGATGTAAGATGTAGATACATGAACAGCATCATCTCCAGGAGGTGAACAAAGAATGATACTCAGGTTTGCTTTGGCGTCTGTTCAGAGAACCATTCTCGCCCGATTCACCGTCGAATAGCAGCTACTCTGAAAAAGACGTCAACGTCGTTGCTGAGCACGTACTTGTTTTCACTGTAAAAGCAATGTCATCATCTTCCAAGTCCCACTGGGGACATTGAAGGAACTATTGCGAATCCATTTTGTTCGTGAAAAGTTTTGAAAGCAGAAATTGTAGCGATATTTATCATATCACTCATACGTCCTACCTACATCATACCTGATGCAAACAACATCAAAACTGATATATTCTACCTCATATCCGACCTGTCGTACATAAAAACTGATGCATCTTACATCAGAGCTAATACATCCTTCGTCATAACTGACACATCGTAACCAATATAACCTGCATCATATGTGTGAAGCATCCTATATCATAGTTGATACATCCCTAATCATCATGATATAATTCATCATAACTGATACAGCCTACATCATACCTGATACATCCTTCATCATACCTCATACATCCTTCATCATACCTCACACATCCTTCATCATACCTAATACACCCTTCATCATACCTCACACATCCTTCATCATACCTCACACATCCTTTATATACCTCACACATCCTTCATCGTACCTCCTGCATCCTTCATCATACCTCACACATCCTTTATGATACCTCACACATCCTTCATCATACCTCACACATCCTTCATCATACCTCACACATCCTTTATGATACCTCACACATCCTTCATCGTACCTCATGCATCCTTCATCATACCTCACACATCCTTTATGATACCTCACACATCCTGAATCATACCTCACACATTCTTCATCATACCTCACACATCCTTTATGATACCTCACACATCCTTCATCATACCTCATACATCCTTCATCATACCTCGTACATCCTTCATCATACCTCACACATCCTCCTTCATCATACCTCATACATCCTTCATCATACCTCACACATCCTTTATGATACCTCACACATCCTTCATCATACCTCACACATCCTTTATGATACCTCACACATCCTTCATGATACCTCACACATCCTTCATCATACCTCACACATCCTTTATGATACCTCACACATCCTTCATCATACCTCACACATCCTTTATGATACCTCACACATCCTTCATGATACCTCACACATCCTTTATGATACCTCACACATCCTTCATCATACCTCACACATCCTTCATCATACCTCACACATCCTTTATGATACCTCGCACATCCTTTATGACACCTCATACATCCTTTATGATACCTCACACATCCTTCATCGTACCTCACACATCCTTTATGATACCTCACACATCCTTTATGATACCTCACACATTCTTCATCATACCTCACACATCCTTTATGATACCTCACACATCCTTTATGATACCTCACACATCCTTCATCATACCTCACACATCGATCATCATACCTCACACATCCTTTATGATACCTCACACATTCTTCATCATACCTCATACATCCTTCATCATATCTCATACATCCTTCATCATACCTCATACATCCTTCATCATACTTCACGCATCCTTGATCATACCTCATACATCCTGAATCATTCTTGATCCATCGTTCATCATATCTAGGACACATACTTCGTACATCCTTTATAATACTTCATACATCCTCCATCATACCTCACACATCCTTCATCACACCTCACACATCCTCCATCATACCTCACACATTTTTCATCATACCTCATATCCTTCATCATCATAACTGACACAGCCTTCATTATACCTCACACAGCCTTCATCATACCTCACACATCCTTCATCATACCCACACATCCTTCATCATACCTCATACATCCTTCATCATAACTGACACAGCCTTCATTATACCTCACACAGCCATCATCATGCCTCACACATCCTTCATCATACCCCACACATCCTTCATCATACCTCATACATCCTTCATCATACCTCGCACATCCTCCATCATACCTCACACATTCTTCATCATACCTCATACATCCTTCATCATACCTCACACAGCCTTCATCATACCTCACACATCCTTCATCATACCCCACACATCCTTCATCATACCTCATACATCCTTCATCATAACTGACACACAGCCTTCATTATACCTCACACAGCCTTCATCATACCTCATACAGCCTTCATCCTAACCAGATGCTCAGTGTTAAGTTTAATTTCTGAATCACAATCAGGTTTCATTCATGGGTAACTCAACGACCTGCCAACCGCTCAGCATCTACGATAATTTAGTCAAAAACTATGACAAATCTATTCCAAACCAATATGTATTTTTTGATATCTCAAAAGCCTTTGATCGTGTGTGGCACAGGGGTCTCCTACTTAAACTAAACGCAATAGGAATTAGGGGTCAACTTTTACACTGGTTTGATAGCTATATTTCAGACAGAGATACCAGTCTGTTGTTATCGGGGGTGAACAATCCATCGTGAAAACCATCTCCCAAGGAGTACCACAAGGTTCTGTCCTTGGACCACTGTTGTTTTTTAGTCTACATCAATGATATAGCTAGTAATATTGAGTCAGTTATCAAGCTATTTGCAGATGACACAAGTATATCCTTGGCATTGGAAGATCACATCGTGAGGAAAGAAACGTTACAATCGATTTAATTAAAATAGAAGCTTGGGCTAAAACATGGAAGGTTGTCTTTAATGAATCAAAGACCGAGTTGCTTAATGTATTCAGGGGGAATGTAGTTTCTCATGACCTACAGTTTGGAAACACAACTATGCAACAACAAAATCATCACAAACATTTAGGAGTCACGCTTCAAAATAACTGCAGGTGGGGCGAGCACGTCAACAACTCTGCCGCAAAGGTTCGTCTTCTAAATAAACTGTCTTCGCTCTTTTAAGTACAAATTGACCAGAGGGGCTCTTCAAACCATGTATAAATCATTTATCCTGCCGATATTTGATTATGCTGACATCATCTGGGATAATTGCGCGGAGTATCAATCAAATATCTTAGAAAATTTACACTTGGACGCCCTGCGCATTATCACGGGTGCTGTACGTGGAACTAGTCACAAAAAGCTGTTGGAAGAGTCAGGATTTTGTACTCTGAAGGAGCGTTGTCGCAGACACAAATAATAATGTTCCGTTCACAATGTCTGCCCTAACTATCTCTGTGACCTAATGCCACCCTTGGTTTCTGCAGTCAATCCATATCACCTGCGAAGACCCTTGGATAGACTCATCCCTCGACACCAAACAGATACATACCACAGATCCTTTTTCCCTTCAACTGTATCCATCTGGAATACCCTTCCTACTGCTATTCAACAAACCCAGTCTCTCAGCTACCTCAAACACTACCTTTCCTCTGCAGACACTTTTGTCCC
>JADBJO010001945.1:165000-167500 GCA_016801955.1 Conus betulinus | reverse complement strand
CTACTACTACTACTACTACTGCTGCTGCTGCTGCTGCTGCTGCTGCTGCCGCTGATGTTGCTGCTGTTGCTGATGTTGTTGCTACTGCTGCAGCTGCTGCTGCTCCATTGGTGCTGCTGCTACTGCTACATCGACAACTGCTGCTGTTGTTGTTGCAGCTCTTGCTACTACGACCACCACTGCCTTGTTATTCTAGTAATACTGCTACCGCTGCTGCTGCTTCTGCGACGAGGACGACGACACAGACAACACAACAACTACAACAACAACTGCTGCTACAACTACTACTACTGCTGCTGCTGCTGCTGCTGCTGCTGCTGCTGCTGCTGCTGCTGCTGCTGCTGCTGCTGCTGCTTGCTGCCGCTGCTGCTGCTGCTGCTGCTGCTACTACTACTACTACTACTACTACTACTACTACTACTACTACTACTACTACTACTACTACTACTACTACTACTACTACTACTACTCTTTTGTTGTCTTCTTTCTTGGTAGTGGCTGTTCTTGTCAGTGACTATAAACCATCACCGAACGTCGTCTGTGCAGCCATCTCCACCATCTTTGCCCCCACCAACGCCGCCTTTGCCAGCTGCCCATCTACCTGATGCAGCAGTTGCAGTCGGACTCCGCCCTGCTGCAGAAGGCCCTGCTGACGCACGTCATGAACAGCGCCTTCATCTCTCTCTTCATCGCCAACGACCACGTGGAGACCACTATGAGTGGCCTCCCTCTCCGCTTCAATATCTGTGTGTGTGTGTGTGTGTGTGTGTGTGTGTGTGTGTGTGTGCGTGCGTGCGCGTGCGTGCGTGCGTGTGTGTGTGTGTGTGTGTGTGTGTGTGTGTGTGTGTGTGTGTGTGTGTGTGTGTGTGTGTGTGTGTGCGTGCGTGCGTGTGTGTGTGTGTGTGTGTGTGTGTGTGTGTGTGTGTGTGTGTGTGTGTGTGTGTGTGTGTGTGTGTGTGTGTGTGTGTGTGTGTGTGTGTGTGTGTGTGTGTTTTGTGTGTGTGTGTGTGTGTGTGTGTGTGTGTGACCTATTGGTCCTGTTAACCTCAACTTTGGAGGAGATGGGGGGGGGGGGGGGGGGGGGGGGGGGGGGGGGGGCTTATTAAAAGCATATAAAATATTCACTGGGAAAGAAGTCGCTTTCGTGTCCCCTTCCCTTTCAAACGCAGGCCTTTTGTTAAAGTGGTACGTTACCACAAGGATGGCTTTTGATTTCTGCAAATCCCTGTCGATTGAGGAAGAAGCCATTGCGGCCAGGTTTTGCTATCGACTATTACATGATTATTATACTTATATTACGTTATATTATATTATATCATATTGAATATTATACCACACCATACCATAATTATCATACCTTACAATGTTAAACCACACCACACCACACCAGACCAAAACTACACTGTTCTAGACTATACTACACTACACACACACTACACCACACTACACTGCACTACACTACACTATACTACACTACACCGCACTACACTACAATGTAATAAACCAAACTATACTTTACCACATGGAATCATATATCAAATGTTTTATAGTATAGCATAGCATAGTATAGTGTAATACAGCATACTATAGTATAGAATATCATACTATGAACATTTGATTATTTCAAACCTATGTTTTTATATTACATTGTGGCATATCATACCATATTACATTATATAACATTTTTTTTATAATGTTTAACATCAGATTATGTTATATTGCGTTATATTATACACTACATCTAACGATATTGACAGATTTCGTAGGTGGGTCGAAAGACCGAATTACACAAAGAAACAGATAGACTGATAATACTTGGCTTAACCCTCGTCAACGCCGATGTGACTGACCATGCTTGAGTTGACCAGTGGAACTGACCACACATACTGTCCGCGCGCAATGATCTCTATCGCATCTTTTGGGGATCTTTAAAGACAGGCTAAAGACTTCCTTTCATTTTGATTGCTCTCCTCACTTGGTGGTTGCTCCCTAAACTTTATTAACTCTCTTGCCATATCCCTGTTCAACTGATGGTTGACTGCCTTGAAAGACCGTATCATTTTGTTCTTCGCCTCGTGGGGATGAGCATACACATTCACTATTTCACGCAGTATTTTTTGGTCAGACATCGTTGGTGGAGTAGCACCACAAGGTACTAGGTCCAGTTTTACTGATGATTTTCATCCGGGAGACGAAAGTCGACGTCAGGTAGGCGAAGCAAGTGACAACACACAAAAAGACTGAGTGCTGCGATTCCCGTGTGCTGCCCCGAGGAAGGGTTTAAATAGTGGCGCTTGAACATCATTTTTTGTTCCCGCTCTCTCCCCGACACCTTTCTTACTAATTATGAATTCAAATCGTTGCGAAGTCATTGTCGTGTTCATGATGATGCGGAAGGATTGTTTGATTGCAGGCAGAGAGAGAGAGAGAGAGAGAGAGAGAGAGAGAGAGAGAGAGAGAGAGAGAGAGAGAGAGAGAGAGAGAGAAGTGCTGTTTATTG
>JADBJO010001945.1:157500-160000 GCA_016801955.1 Conus betulinus | reverse complement strand
CTATCTTTATTTCTCTAATGCTTGTCTACCAATATGTGTATCTTTCGTTCTTTGTTCATCTATTCACTACTTTCCGTCTGCCTTATTTTGTTTCCTGCTTTCTGTCTCTGTGTTCTCTTTGTTTTCTTTCTTTCTACGTTTCTGTCATTCCCCATCTCTGAAATGGATGAGTTTTACGTCCTCACAGCAAAAGCTTTTAGGGACAAGTTTGTCACCACAGCAAGCTGCAGCATGGAGTCGTGTGTCTTCATCTCTTCTACCTCCTCTCTTAACCTGATGGTTTTCATGCTGCTCTGACTTCAAACTGTACAATTACAAAAAGAATTCAGTACTGCTGTGTAATTATACAGTGTTGCTGTTGCTGTTGTTGTGTTGTTGTTGTTGTTGTTGTTGTTGTTCTTCTTCTTCTTCTTCTTCTTGATGATCATGATGATGATTATGAGGGTACTGGTGGTAATGGTGGTGGTGGTGGTAGTTGTGGAGGTGGAGGTGGTGGTGATGATGATGATGACGACGATGATGATGATGATGTTGTTGTTGTTCATGATGATGATAATGATGATAATGGTAATGATGACCATCATAATCCTTCTATCATCATCGTTGTTAATGTTATCATGTCTACCTGTTTCAGCTATGGAGGTCAATGGTCATCGAACCGATGGCGTCATCTATGCCACCAACGGCATCATCCATGTGATGACGTCAGTGTTGGACTCATCTGGGATCTGACCTCTGGAGGGCACGATTCTCGAGGAGATTTGAACCTCCATCTTCTTGATCCCTGACGTACACACGGACACACACACACACACACACACACACACACACACACACACACACACACACACACACACACACACACACACGTCGACAATCAGTCACCCGTATCTTCTGGCGCCTTGTTGTGCAATAAAGCATGTCCACAGGAGTGTTATAGTAGAGGTCCAGCATTGGGTGTTTTGGTTGCGTCGGGTTCCAAGTGTAGCCAGTCAATGCGAAAAATTTCTGGAAAACCGGAGTAATCAAAAACAAAGCACATTATCAAAACTAGAAGGACACTTCGACAGCTCGTAAACTGCTACCAAGTTGAATGAATCATGGATAGACGTACATCCTTCAAGTCTGTTCATGCATAAAACCACAATTGTTTTTTCCGACAAGGGACGTAATTGACTGACCAATCTGAAGGAATGAATAAACCCAAAATTTTTCACCCTAAGGGAAGTAATTGATGGAACAATCGAAAGGAGTTCCTGCCCTTGTACATTTTTTTCCAATGGGATATGCAAAAAAACATTAATATCGACGGTAATTATTGTTAAAAAAAAATCCATAACTTTACGAAAATTGAGGGTCACTTCAGAGTAGCTTTACATGATTCATGCTCAGTGGAATGTTTGTTGTAAAAAACTATCAATAATGTTTACATAGTTCGTGAAGAAATTCACGGCTAGGACTTGAGTTTATGTCTTCCTTGTTCCTTTTATCATACCGAATCTAACATATTAGTCCTTCCAACACTTTCCTTTTTTTTTGGACAGAAAAAAAAAAATCTGTTGAAACAGGTTGAGTTGTTTTTCCATAATCTTGAGAACAAGCAGTCAAAGATAGTTTGATGATGATGACACAACTAAAAAACGTGACCCTGTTGGCGGAGGTTAGTAGAAGGGCCTACGGGAGAGCGCAAGCTTCCGCTGGAATTGAACAGATCCTGGATCGGCCTCTATTTCGGATCCGCAGCAACATTGAATGGGCTCGGGCTTGCGCCGCATTCTCTCTTTCCACCAAGTTTTGTTTAAAAGTTCCCATCTAATGTCTCAAGTGGCCCCCCACTGTCAGGGAGCAAGCCTATGTAACGTTTCTATTGACTGAGAACTTAATGAGTCGATGTACACAAGTCACGTCTCCCATCATAAATCAGTACGTTCTTGTCCCACGGAAAACCCCCAGTGATTTCATGGACACAACTTCTGTCTTCAGCCCTCACTCACTCAATCGATCCTGTATCAGTCAGTCAACGAATGTGACTACACGGGCCAATCGATCAGTAACATATGATGCCTTTATCAATCAATCAATCAATATCTACGCATGTGTTGCCTTAGTGAAGTAAACAAAGTGTTAACAACTAAGCGAACAAAGTGTGTGCTGCTTTAACTAAGCTAACAAAGTGTGTTGCCTAAATAAGCAAACAATGTTTTGCTTCAACAAACTGTGTCGCCTTAACTAAGCAAACAAAGTGCTGTTACTTCAACTAAACAAAGTGAGTCGCCTTCACTAAGGAAACAAAGTGTGTTGCCCCAATTAAGTAAACAAAGTGTGTCGCGCTTAACTAAGCAAGTAAAGTGTGTCGCCTTAACTAAGTAAACAAAGTGTGTCGCCTTAACTAACTAAGCAAACAAAGTGTGTCGCCTTAACTAAGTGAACAAAGTGTGTCGCCTTAACTAAGCAAACACTCAATAAGAAAAAATGCACACATAGCTTCTCAACCGGTCAG
>JADBJO010001945.1:150000-152500 GCA_016801955.1 Conus betulinus | reverse complement strand
TTTGTTTGTTAATTATTATTCTTATTTTTTTTGTTTTGTTTTCATTTATCTTCTATTTTAATTTGATGTTCTTTTTATGATTAAATGACTGCTTTGCTTGCTTCTTTGCTTTTTTACATTAATTGATTTCACTGCATATTGTAGTCCCCCCTATCAGGGCGGGGACTGGATGTAAAAAAAGCACGTCAGTGCTTATCTATTATCCTCGTAAATAAAGAATTGTGTCTTGTCTTGTCTTGTCTTGTCTCTCTCTCTCTCTCTCTCTCTCACACACACACACACACACACACACACACACACACACACACACACACACACACACACACACACACACACACACACACACACACACACACACACACACACAAAGAGAGATAGAGAGAAGAAGAAGAAGAAGAAGAAGAAGAAGAAGAAGAAGAGGAGGAGGAACAACAAGAAACAAGAACAAGAACAACAACAACAACAACAACAACAACAACAACAACAACAGCAACTAAAAGAACAATAAGAACAAGAGAAACAAGAAGAATTGTCATCCCCAGAAAAGGGAGTGTGGCTACCTTCATGGTAGAATTTAAAAGAAATAGACAGTCACATTAAAAAGCAAAACAAACAAAACAAAACAAAACCTCGTACATCTTGCACCGGAACACGGAAGAGAAGGGTTACGCATCAGGGTGCTGTTACGCAATCAGGTTGCTGCATCAGTTTCAAAAAAATGTTACGTCAGAATGCCGGCTGCTACAGTACGTTGATTTCATAACCTCGGGTGTAAAAGACACCGTGATGTTGTTAGCTCGGTCAACCGATTCACGTTTGTAGCTCAGCCATCTGCAGTGGACCATATCAGGGCTGATGGGATAGTTTGATTGTGTGTGTGTGTGTGTGTGTGTGTGTGTGTGTGTGTGTGTGTGTGTGTGTGTGTATGTGTGTGTGTGTGTGTGTGTGTGTGTGTGTGTGTGTGTGTGTGTGTGTGTGTGTGAAGTCAAGTCGAAATTATCTTTATTTAGGGTTAAAGAATAAGCTTTACAGTGCTTTTTTCCATCTTGCCCTCACAAAATAATCATAATCATAAAGAACAAACAAACAAACCAGATCATGTATGAACACCATTAGAAAAGTAGTTACAGACTCAGAATCAAAAACGTAGAAGACAGGGCGACCCTGTCGAAATGTTCTCCAAGTAAGTTTTTGATTCTGAATCTGTAACTACTTTTCTAATGTCGAATCCAGAATCCAGAAACCTACATTCTTATGGATGAACGCATTATGAAGAAAATGCGCACACTAATTGAAGTAACTAACACATTGAAAGGATCGTAATTTTATCATAGCGATGTGTACAAAACTTAAATAATTGTTGTAATAAACATTACACATATACGAGAGAGAGAGAGAGAGAGAGAGAGAGAGAAGAGAGAGAGAGAGAGAGTGTGAGGAGAGGGTGTGAGAGGAGGGGGGTGCATGCGCGCGTGCGTGCGTGTGTGTGTAGGTATGTGTGTGTGTGTGTGTGTGTGTGTGTGTGTGTGTGTGTGTGTGTGTGTGTGTGTGTGTGTGTGTGTGTGTGTGTTCGACCGTTTGACTATTTCTTTCTGCTGTATGTGAAACCTACATTTTCATGCAACTGTTTATGAGCTCGACATCACTGGATGTCGCGCCAGGTGAATGTCCGAGTCAGAAGACAAGCCCTATCGGTACGGAGCGCTCCTGCACTGTACGGCTGCAAGTCACTGTGGAGATGCTGCGTGGTACTTCTTCTGATCCAACATAGTGCATGACATTGGCTACAAGGCCCCACACAGAAATCGATCATCACTTGGTCGTGGAGCCAGTATGAGCCAACAACCACCCCCCCCCCCTCCCCCCCCACCCCCCTACCCCTCCAAGAGGCTCCGCCACGTCTGTTCAACGACACTCCTCAAGAATTTGCCGATACTGCCGACGGTGTGCTGATGCGCTGATTCCATTCTGGTCCAAGACTACTTGACAGGGATGTGGTCAACGAGTCAACCAGGCCTGAGATATACAGACTCCTGCAGCGTTTAGTCAGGAGTTGCACCGTTTAAGACACATCTATTATGAGAATACTGTTCCATTCTGTGGTTCCAATGTCCTATGTAAACCAGTGGATTGTGGTATTTTATCTTCGATAGGAAGCTGGTATGCGTGTTCCCTCCCTCAACTTCCCCCCAGACCGCTCTTCTCTCTCTCTCTCTCTCTCTCTCCTCTCTCTCTCTCTCTCTCTCTCTCTCTCTCTCTCTCTCTCTCCTCTCTCTCTCCTCATGCATCAACACTATTCCTCACGGTCGTTTTTGCATTGATACCGCGATTATCATTCCTACCTTTATTCCAGACGGCCAGATCACCTATCCCAGCAAGCTGCCCCTTCACCTAGAACTGCTGTCGGCAGAGAGTGTGAAGGTGCCTCCGATACGACGTCACCGCTTGTCAGCTTTGCCAGATGCTGAGAAGGATCAGCGGCCTGGCTGGTGGGGGTATG
>JADBJO010001945.1:142500-145000 GCA_016801955.1 Conus betulinus | reverse complement strand
GGTGGTGGTATATTTGGAGGGAAAAGGAGACTTGCAGGCCCAGAAGTTTGGCTGGTTAGGTGGAATGTGTGTAAGTGGACTGTTGGAAAGAAATTAATGAAGAAAATTAATGTGTTCCTGGAACGACGAGCACAGAAATGTGCATGCGTCAGGTTTGTGTGGTTTTGGTACTGCTTCCCGATGACCATACTTACTCTGGAACTAGGAACGAAAAAAATAGTAGTGCCGACTAAAGAGCTGCCAGCTGGCGCTTCATTCAGTCGTCTCCCGTGTCATCCAGTCAATATCGTTCCATATCGTTCACTCAATTTCTTACTTTCTTCATTCTTTCCATTTCTCGCGAGGGTGCATGCTATGTGTAACGTGTCATCCCATACCAACGGCCAAACTGGCCTTCTCTTCCAAACTTGGTGATGGGATTTTACGTGTGTGCAAGATGTTGTGCGTGCGTTCAAACACGGAACCTCGGTTTACAGTCTCATTCGAAGGACTGTATGGGAAATGGAGTCAGAACTAATATTAACTCCGAGGGAAAAATCCCCCTGTACTGAAACGGCCAGGCGGAGATTTGAACCCGCTACCCCAGGATCACCAAGATTACGAGTCCGGCGCTCTACCAACTGAGCTATTACGGCCCCCTGAAATCAAAGCAAGAAGATAGGCCGCCAAGAGAACACTAAGCGCCGGGACCTTGAGACGAACATCAGTTGTCTGGAACCAGATGTAAAGGAAAAGGAAAGTCAAGGACGGGTGGATGTTGTAGCAGACCGCTGATGGTGGGGTCTAGGCCCCAAGAGGACCAACAGGCTTACGCCACATAACAGGCTTACGTCACACAGCAGGCGTACGTACACAACAGTCACACAATAGGCTTACGTCACACAACAGGCTTACGTCACACAGCAGGCTTACGTCACACAGCAGGCTTGCGTCACACAACAGGCTTACGCCACATAACGGGCTTACGTCAAGTATGAAGTATCTGCAGTTGAATTCTTCTTCACTACAGTGACTCGAAACTGAGCAGAGGAATGAAGATGACTGGGATCTGTAACGTCAGACTGACCACTATATTGCACTCAACATATATGGACTTACTCGGGGGATGCTTATCAGACGATCGGCTGATCAATGAAATTGATTTTAAAGTAGGGTGATGGCAAACGTAAACTAAACAAAGGGCAAAGATGAAATGACTGCGTAACCAACGAAAGAATTTATCATTCTCTCGTTTGGCAGTGCAGTAATTCTGTCTATGCTCTTGATGAGTGCAACGTTTCGGTCATGCAGCTTGAATTGTTTGGTTAAACATTGTTAACCTCTGTCATTACAAATTTATTCTCTAGTGGGTCTTCAAGAACAGGAAAATATTAAGGTGGCAAAGAAGAATACGAATTAGAAAAAAGACATGAAAAGAAGGGGGGGGGGAGAGAAGAAAAGAAAAAATGCTTTTTTTCTGTTGCACTTTTTGGCGCATGAAGAAAAGCAAAAGAATTTTATTTAAGATGAGGAAATTGAAACGGAATGCTACCATTTCAGGGCATACAACTGAAGTTGAAGACCAAGGGAAGAAAAACAATACAGGATGAATGCAGCGACCACAACCAGCTGTAATACATGCATCATACCATCGTTTGTACGGACGTCAGTGGACATGTATCACGACTGTACAAATAAGTCTGATAATTCGTATGTGTGTGAGAGTCAAAAGAATTAATTCTCTTTTCTTTCTTTCTTCCTCCGTTCTTCTCCCTCCTCCTCCTCCTCCTCCTCCTCTTCCTCCTCCTCCTCCTCCTCCCTTCTTCCTTCTTCTTCTTCTTCTTCTTCTTCTTCTTCTTTCTTCTGTGACCATGAATGACATGTACAAGCTAATACGAAGCCGACCAAACCAATATGAACACATGAAAGAATGAAGGAAGAAAAACGAGCAACAAACAAACAAAATACAAATGAACGAACGGGCAAAGTAAACAAAAACTACTCCTTTCGAGACAATGGAGTACATACCTCAGAGGGACCCCCTGGTCAACTGGTTAAAGCCTTTGTCTGCGGAGCAGACGATCGTGGGTTCAAACCGTCATCGGATCGGATATTTGACTTCTTGAACACTTCATCTGCCCTCCCAGCAGTAAAGGGGAACGTGATTCATGTCAGGGAAGAGAAACGCGGCAGAAGGCGAGGGATGGGCACCGCACTCCATCATACTTTCTTCATCTTTCTTCTGCGTTCTCAGGCTGATACTCCTGCAGACACTCCCTGTACAGATAGGCAAGGATTAATCCCATCTACCCAACAAAGGGAGTGGAGTTTTTCTGTGTATGACCGTTTTTTTTTATCCCGCCATAAGGCAGCCATACTCCAACTTCGGGGAAGGTGCTTGCTATGTGTAACGTGTCATCCATACCAACGGCCAACTGGTCTTCTCTTCCGAAAGTTGGTGATGGGATTTTACGTGTGTGCAAGATGTTATGCATGAGTTCACACACGGAACCTCGGTTTA
>JADBJO010001945.1:132500-135000 GCA_016801955.1 Conus betulinus | reverse complement strand
ATTTTACTTATCATTTTTTTATTTATCTATTTATCTGTTTATGTACTACATTTTATGTTATATATACAATTTTCTCAATACTGAATTTTATCATTTTTCTTTATTTTATCTTTTTTTTTCATTAATTCATTTACTTTATTTTATTTACCATTTCACACACCCCCCTCCTTTCTTTTTTCTTTTCTCCCCCCCCCCCCCCCCCCCCCCCCTTCCTCTCTCATCTCTCATAATCCCCTCGTTTCCGTCTGGCGGCCATTTTCAATCTGGAGACGAACAGGAGAAGCGCAGCTAGTAGCTACATGTTCTTCTTGTTACTGTCCTGAATACTGTGTGTTTTCGCCTGAAGAAACCCCCAAGAGGTCGAAATACATTGTGTCTAGTCCTGCACTAGTGTTTGACCGTGTCCTTGGTGGTAACTAACCCCCTCTCTTTAAAAAAAAAATGATGCGCCAAGGCCTTTTGCTTTAGGAGTCGAGTATTCATAGACTGGGCGCAATTAGATTGTTTTGAGATCTTTTTACCATGTCTGAAACTTCATTCTCCTCCTCATTTTTTCTTTCATATGGCCGTCAAAGTATAAGCGAGCTTTAAGTGCAAAGAACAAAATGTAAAAATCAAGGGTGTGTGAGATAAACAAGAATATATAAAAAACAAGAAGTTTCCAAATTACAGTCTCCAAAACAAAGGAAAAAACACTTTTCAGTCTGGAAACATGCCCGCACGGACACAAGTAAACACACACACACACACACACACACACACACACGCGCGCGCGCGCGCGCGCGCGCGCGCGCGTCAAAAACAAACAAACAACAAAAAAAACGTACCATTATATACATCTGGCAAAGGAAAATCGTGCAAGCTTAACAAGAAAAACAAACAAAGACCCCCACCCTCTCTTCATAGACCCCCTCCACAAACCCCCTTTCCTCTACCCTTCTTATCTTTCTACGTTTTCTTTTTTCCCGTCTCGAGGCAACCAGCATGCATACTCGTGCACACTTGTCCCACTTCCGGAGAGCGGCTGGCTGGGGCTTGCTGATAGCGGCTGAGTTACATGCATGTGTGTAAATACATCCTTGATGTCGTCATCTGTCTGTCTCTGTGACCCTCTGCCTTGTGGCTGCCTCGTGGTTTCTGTCCGTTTCTAGTAACAAGTTAACCATAAGTTCAAGCTGGCAAAGCACACACACACACACACACACACACACACACATGTTGGGCACTCTTTATCACGACAAAACCACGGAAGGAAGCACTAGGGACACGGTGTAAAGGTTAAATAGTAGGCCCTCAGATTAAACCCCCAGTCAAACTTATGGAATATGAAAAGGTTTATATCCAAATAGACATATTTGTGGGGCAGTTCGATTCTTTTTATTTGACTCCTCTCTCTCTCTCTCTCCTCTCTCTCTCTCCCTTCCTCTCTCTCTCTCTCTCTCTCTCTCTCTCTCTCTGCTTTTTATTGAAACATATATCGCTCTCATTATCGCAATGTTCATATGAATGCTTTGAATCTTTTATCTTCTTCACTGTCATTACCATCATCGTCGACGTCGTCATCGTTCGTCTTGTCCCCCTTTTTAGACGAAGGAAAAAAAAAAACATATTCTGCAGAGTCAGAAACACACACACACACACATACACACACGCGCGCGCGCGCGCGCGCGCGCACGCACGCACGCACGCACGCACGCACGCACCACACGCACACACACACACACACACACACACACACACACACACGACGCACGCACGCACACACACACACACACACACACACACACACACACACACACACACACATTTTTTTTTTTCTGTGCGTCTCTCTCTCGCTCTCTCTCTTCTTATGGAAATGCAGATGTTCAAGTAGTTAATTCATATAAATATCATGGAATGACATTTTCCACAAAATTAACTTTCCGTTACGCATGGGAAGAATCTCTGATGAAAGGGAAAAAAAGGTACTATTGAAATTCTGAAATCACTGAGAAAACTGAATTGTACAGGCTGTGGTATATTTTGGAAAATGTTTGATACACAGATAAAAACCTCTTCTTACTTATGCAGCTGAAATTTGGGGCTTACATGAAAATTTGCGGATGGAAAAAAGTACATACGTATGCTATGAAGCGTTTCCTTCAAGTACCTATTCATTCATCCAACACCGTTTTATATGGAGAAATGAGCAGATACCCTTTGTATATAAAAACATTTGTGAAATGTATCAAGTACTGGTGGAAGATCTTGAAGGTACCCCAGTCCCGTTTGAGCAGGCAAAGCCTATGATATGGATGCTTTCAGAAATGGAAAAAAGGTAAAGAAAACTGGGCTTATAAAGTAAAGAAAGTCCTTTCAGAACAGGGTTTGGAATAGTGTGGATGACCCAGGAAGTAGGAAATGAGCAACAGTTCATTGCGGAATTTAAAGACAGGCTTATTTGTTCTTTTAAACAGAATTGGCACTCAGATATGGAAAGCAAAGAAAAATATCGCTGGTT
>JADBJO010001945.1:117500-120000 GCA_016801955.1 Conus betulinus | reverse complement strand
CTCTGTAAATAAAAATTTGAAATTGTGGCTTCAGATTTGCAAGAGATATAGGGTGAGGGAAGAGTGTGAATGAGGAATAAGTGTCTCCGCCTTTCGCTGACAAGAGTTTCCACAGAGCATGTCGGAGGTATTGACAACTTCCTGTTGATCAAACTGGTTTATGGTCTGCCCCTTCTTCATGGTGAGTTGTCTTACCGCCACACCATGCCGCGGATAGTGTCGAATCTAAAGAACACATAGGGTGGTTCGTGCGCGGGCAAAGGCTTCGTGCGTGCAGTGGGTCAGTGTTGTGTGGACAGCAGACACGATCAAGCTGGTATATGCGATTACATGAAAGGGCAGCCCACCCTACAGAACAGCTCTGCCGTATCACTCGTTGATCGTGGAGCCCGCAACGAGCGAACGCGGGACTCGGGACAGATGCGAGTAGTGGAGAAAGCGAGACGAGATGCTTGTCCTGTCCAATCTGAATCTTTGGATCCCGCAACTTAAAAAAAAAAAAAAAAAAAAAAAAATCTACCATTTACGATCGCTTATACCCACTGTCTCTCAAAGGCATGCTTGTTAGCTCGGTACCTGTGACCACAAGACATCGTGAATGCAGGATTAAAGCACAAGGCATGGCAGGTTGGAACGGATGGTTGAACTTGTGGTTCATGATCAAGGCACCAGAGTTGGGCGCACTCTCGGTTTTCTTCTTCTTCTTCTTCTTTCTTCTTCTTCTTCTTCTTCTCATTATTATTACTATCATTATGATGATGTTGTTGATGATGATGATGATGATGATGATTGTGAATACTTACATAGCGCCTATCCTCGGCTAGAGACCAAGATCTAAGCGCTTTACAATCCACGTTCGTTTACACAACGCGCTGACCACCTGGGTAGTGCCGACTGAAGAGCTGCCAGCTGGCGCTTCATTCAGTCGTTTCCCGTGTCATCCAGTCAATATCGTTCACTATCGTTCACTCAGTTTACTTACTTCCTTCATTCTTTCCATTTCTCACGCAGAGTACATGCTATGTGTAACGTGTCATCCGTACCAACGGACAAACTGGCCTTCTCTTCCGAAGATTGGTGATGGGAGTTTACGTGTATACAAGATGTTATGCGCGCGTTTACACGCGGAACCTCGGTTTATAGTCTCATTCGAAGGACTGGAAATGGAGTCAGAACCAATGTTAACTCCGAGGGAAAATCCCCCCTGTATTGAAACGACCCGGCGGAGATATAAACCCGCACCCCTCAGGATCACCAAGATTACAAGTCCGATGCTCTACCACTGAGCTATTCCGGTTTAAATTGGCAAGCTTCGAGCCACACACTTCAATTCAATTTTACAGAAATGTCTCTGACAACGTTCCTAAAGATTTCCTGACTAACAATGCAAGGAGGACTCAGTTGGGAAGACTGGGACCACACAGTCGAGTTTCATCCACTTAATGGATGCGTTTCTGAGAGTGTTGCTCAAATTTCCTGACCAACACTGCAGGTGCCTGTATCTCTCGGGCCTGGTTGACGCCGGGATATATTATGAAAGGAAGCGTAGAGTACAGCCTTGTCATGTAGTCTCAGACCGAAATGGAAATCCGTAGCATCATCTTAATCATCCTCATTCTCTCATCGATCAGCATTTAAAAAAAAATGTCCCAAGTTCTGTGGCCCTTCATGCCCTGCTCTCATGGTGACCTCAGTTTCGATGTCCTCTCCATGTCTGTGGCCTTAGTTTGGTTCCGTCGGGGTCACCGGTATCGGCGAGTCCATGGGGGCTGTCGTTGGACGGACGTGATGGCGCCCTCTGGAGGGAAAGCTCACTCACGCCGGCTCCGCGACTAAGCAATTATTGTCGTCAGTAGGGGGCTTAGTAGGTGGTCCTGTGTATGTTAGATCAGAACAGGCGCCACTGAACACCACCGAAGTGACTCGGCAGCAGTGCAGAGTCTCCTCCGGTGGGTTGCCTCTTGACGACTTGACATTGACTCCGCCCTGTGGATTGCCGATGCCGGGGCTGCGGCGGGGCCAACCGGGCTACAGCTGTGGACGGGGTGTCGGAATGAGCGGCGTGGGTGCACTGCCTCTGAAGTGGTGCAGAGGCTGGGACAGAAAAAAAAAAATGCAAGGAATGTGTATTGGACTTGGCTGACAACTGGATATGATAAGAACAGGAGACCAGAGTACGACCTTGTCATGTAGTTTAGCACTAGAATGGGACAATCGTTGGATGGATGTGGTGGCGCACTCCAGAGAGACAGGTTTATTCATACACGCTCCACGACTAAGCACTTTCCGTCGTTAATAAGTTAGTGGTGTGCAGATTCATAGACAGCAGCAACAACAGCAGAACAGTCCCAGACTGAACAAGCAGCAGTGCTGTGCCTTCTCTCGCGGGCTGCCTACCGGCGGCAAGATAAATAGTTCAATTTTCTTATCTGCGCACTTGGGGCATAGCAGTTACGACAGAATGAAACCCGGTGTGGCTGTGTGTTGGAGATCAGAGCGT
>JADBJO010001945.1:92500-97500 GCA_016801955.1 Conus betulinus | reverse complement strand
TAAAGGCACAGTGGGAGGGGACAGGGAGAGCGAGAAGATGGGTGCCCAGCCTCCCCCTCCTCCCCCCCCCCCCCCCAAGCCCGCCTTTTTAACAAATGGAGATCGAAACCTGCATAGATTGTGAACACACACAGTCTTGTCTTCAGAAAGACCTTCAGTGCACTTACGAATTCACACTAGCGTATGAACATGGTGCTTTTAAATCAAATTCATCGTTTTTAACCTTCAGATGGGAACCTTCTTCTTTCTGTTGGAATTCTTATCTTTACATCCCCCTTCCCCTTCTGTTAGCCCTCCTCACTTACCAATCCGCCTTGCTCTCTGATTTGTACCCCCCCCCCCCCCCCCCCCACTCCTTTGTTACAAAGGCTTGAAAAGAAACCACCAGAGATATAAAATAAAAATGTGACAGCTTTCCTGGCGCAGATGAGAATATAACTACGATTCTTAATCATGTTGGCACATTTTCAAATGATCAAAATAGATTTTTAACCTTGTTAATTGTGTACCGAATCTACCCGGTCAATCGTAATAATTCAAGAAAGAAAGTTTTTATCTATTCCCGACCAGCATTGTATATCCTCTAGCGAAAAAAAAAAAAAAGTGAGAGAATAAAAGATTACGGGCAGTAAGGGTTAAAAAAAAAAAAAAAAAAAAAAACAACTGAGATCCCCTAAACTAACAAACTTGTCGCCAGAGTTTGTTAACTTAAAGCAGTAACTCGCATTAGTTTACACTGTTTGGTCAGTGCAAAGCAGAATTCTGCACATATGATAAATCCTCGACGTCCGCAACATTATATGCATATTGGTCTGTGATAACTTTCCTTCTGTATTTCAAACCACCATCAACGTTTTAAAAAATATGTTTTACCTCTGTTATATATATGAGAAAACACATAAAACTCTGTGTGTGTGTGTGTGTGTGTGTGTGTGTGTGTGTGTGTGTGTACAGGATGAGGGAGCCGAGAAGCGCCCTCAGAATGCTGAACCTCTGGAAACAGCCCACATCACCCCCCTCCCCCCCCCCCCCCCCCCCCCTCCCTCCCGCATCTTTCAAGAGGACGGCACGCTGTATTAATGGCGACGACGGTCGATCCTGGCCCATCTCTTCACCTCGTTCTCCTCTCCAACCGGCCGTCGTTGGACTTTGTCGTCAGTCTTCACATCGCCATCATCACACTTGTCCAGGTCTGGCTGGGACCTTGGGGTCTACCATCACCTTGTCCCGGTCTGGCTAGGGCCTTGGGGTCTACCATCACCTTGTCCCGGTCTGGCTAGGGCCTTGGGGTCTACCATCACCTTGTCCAGGTCTGGCTAGGACCAGGTCTGACTATCTTGGGGTCTACCATCATCTTGTCCAGGTCTGGCTAAGACCTTGGGGTCCACCATCAAAGTGTCCAGGTCTGGCTAAGACCTTGGGGCCTACCATGAAAGTGTCTAGGTCTGGCTAACGCCTTAGAGTCTATCATCAAAGGGTCCAGATCTGGCTAAGACCTTCCAGGTCTGGCTAATGTCTTGGGGTCTGTCATGATAGTGTCCAGGTCTGGCTAATGCCTGGCGCTTATGAGCTGCTCAGATTACTCTTGTCAGTGTCCTCTCTTTCATTTTTACCGTTTCTTCTTTCTTTTTTCATTTGTCAACTGTGTATTGTTATTTGTTTTTTTTTTGTTGTTGTTTATTTGTGATGATCATCCATTAAATGTGTCGGCAACTGTATTTGATATTGACATCAATCATAACAATTTGTATTGTGTCTGACTCCGAGCACATTAATTAACCGAAAGTGAACGCTATTGAGTTACCCGAAATGTGCATCGTGAACGTTTTCTACGCTGTTCAACACACAATACCGAGTATTGTCGGCTTCCACACCAATTGCTGTCTTGTCTAGATTTTGTTTCTCTTGATCATATGAAAATAGCAGAGCATAATGCATGCATTTTGTGCTGATTTCAAAGTCCATAAATAAGATTTTGTTATGTGTCCACTTCAGTGCATTATGCTCCTTCTAAAGCACACACACACACACACACACACACACACACACACACACACACACACACACACACACACACACATACACACACACACACACACACACACACACACACCACACACACACACACACACACACACACACACACACACACACACACACACACACACACATACACACACAAAACACACACACACACACACACACACACACACACACACACACACACACACACACACACACCAGATCTCCTTCGTAGTGTGTGTGTGTGTGTGTGTGTGTGTGTGTGTGTGTGTGTGTGTGTGTGTGTGTGAGGGAGAGCCGGGGAGAGGGGATATCCAGACAATAACCACGAAGTGGAGTCAAATACCGGTGTTGAAAATACCGGTTTTGATAGAGCGATGCTGACACCTCTCCCTCACCCTCCCTCAAGAATAAACAAATAAATGGGGAAAAACATGAATGGATGAATAAATAAATAAACTTTAGCTAACAAAATAAAATAAATGAAATGAAATACACTAAAATTAAAACTGGTTTGGATTTTGGAAACGTAACTGCTCTACCCGGTTGAGAGTGAGTCGGAAAAGGAAGGAAAAAAAATATTGTTGGCTTGAACGCCGCTGAGCTGCCTGTTATCGTTATACAGTAACATCTTGGATGGGGAAAGATACTGCTGACTTAACGTGTCTCAGCTGTGTCTTGCATAGCATATGATATGTAGAGGAGTACGGCAAAAACCGGTGCGTACCGAAAAACGGTTCACATGACTGGCGGTTCGGAAAACCGGTTCAAGTTCTTGCGAACCGGTTTTCATTAACTGCAGTCTGAAAACAATCTCTCCAATAATTATGTGCTTCTGTAATTTTTTTTTCTTTTTGTTTTACTTGTTTATTTTTTTTTCAAATCGGACATGGAAAAGACACCTAACCGTGGTGTTAGTATTTGTTTTTTTCATGAGGAGAGTGAGGAAGAGGGGTGGGAGGTAGGAAGGGATGCGTGTGAACAACTCACCGTTTGCAGATGTATTGATTGACAGTCGTGTCTGTTTTTTTTATACTCATATAAATGATTTTTTCTTTCCCTATGATTGTGAATGTGTGGTGTCGCGGGGGGGGGGGGGGGGGGGGGGGGGGGGGGGGGGGAGGGGGGGGGGGGGGGAGATGGAGACTTGTTACGTGTTTTGCCTTGTCCGGCTCTACACATATTGTTTATGTAGATGTTTTCTCCTTAAGATATAGAATCAACAGATCATGATACACACAATCGTTCGTTCTTTTTTTTTTCTCTCTAAATTTTCAAGTCCACACAGTGTGTTGAGTATTACATTAAATCCGTTTTTTATTTTGTGCCAACTTCAGTTTATTGTGCTTTTGTGAATACACAGACAGACGAACAGACCAACACACACACACGCACGCACACACAAACAAACAAGCAATCAAACACACACACACACACACACACACACACACACACACACACACACACACACACACACACATACACACACACACACATACACACACACACATACACGCACGCACGCACACACACACAAAAAAACAAGCAAGCAATCACACACACACACACACACACACACCACACACACACACACACACACACACACACACACACACACACACACACACACACACACACACACAATCTTTTTCTGGCTTGAGCTGGAAGTAAAGTTGCCAAAATTTCTTTGGATGTGTTTATTCATGTGTGTGTGTGTGTGTGTGTGTGTGTGTGTGTGTGTGTGTGTGTGTGTGTGTGCGCGCACGCGCGTGCGCCTGCGCTGGCGTTCTCAAGCTAGGAGAACATCATATCGAATGAATGCATGTTGGTATTTCCCAAGATACTGTGGCATCTATTGACGTGAAAATAACCGGTTATCAATTCCATACTTACCAGGAAAACTGGTGTGGATTTCCGAACAGATTCACAATTTTAGTTTCATTCAGGGCATTTGTTGCATTATATTTTACAAATAGTTTGTCGTTGGTTTTGAACGGTAGGACGTTTTCCCTATGTGATAAAAGACCTGACGAAAGACTGTTTGGCGGTAAAAAATAGGCTGTAACTAGATTTTAACTGTTCACCTTGAAGAGAGAGTAATCCTTTCTGAAGTGCTTTTACTACTCATGTGATATAATACTTTTGATCTAGTCTAACGGAAAGGACACGGATAAACGACTTTTTTAATTTCAGTTTTAGAAAAAGCATTCAGTGAACGCGTTGCTGCCAAGCATAATGTTTACTAGAGGGACACTAGGGAGAGCGCAGAGCGCCGCCAACATCGAACAGATCTTGAATACGCCTTGTGATCCGGATCCGTCCCCAAAGTAAAACAGTTTCATTCTCAGATCTCGCTCCGTTTTTCAGCAAATGTTAGGTACGTCACGTTTTGGCCCGGTCACGTTTCGCCCGATTTTGTGCGCTAGCTTTTTAGCAAGTGAGTGTTCCTTTCCTGCAGTTGTGACCTCTCACGTGACGAAAGTATTTCAAGCAACTACTGAGCCACGGTTCGGCCAAAGTATTCACAGCGCATGGAGAACATATGGCGCTACGTAACAAGAAAAGATGTCCTTCTGACCTGCAGCGATGTTATCGTGTTTGTGTCGAAGATGAATGAAATGAATTTTGAACGGAAGAGAAACTGAATCAGAGAGCGAGACGTTTCATTGTCTCTTTTGGCGCCCCCGTCTCTTACACATACTAACATTTAAGCTTATGTCGATGAGCAGAGTAGTTGATTTGTCTCTTTGATACCACAGTCTCTTATGTATACTATTTAAACTTATGTCGATACGCGATTCACCGACATCGTAAACTTCCCGTGAGTCGTGCTTATCTAGATTGCTGTTCACCTGTTGTCAGTTTCTGTCTCAGCTGTTCGTGTGTGTGTGTGTGTGTGTGTGTGTGTGTGTGTGTGTGCGTGCGTGTTTTTTTGTTGTTGTTTTTTTAACTTAATTGTACCCAATTTGGGGCGAAAC
>JADBJO010001945.1:80000-82500 GCA_016801955.1 Conus betulinus | reverse complement strand
TCTGCTCGGGGTCCCAGTAGTACACCACTTCCCCGCCCGCCAGTACCCTCCCCACCACCCATACGTCCCCACCGTCATGATCACGTGATGGCAGGACGCCAGCACGCAGAGGTGCGCCTCCGCCGAGGACCAGTCCACCACGATGATGTCCGACATGTCCAGGTTGGCCCGAGCCCACTGGGCATCATCGGTCACCAGGAGAAAGATGGCTCCAGGGTGTTTCTTGCGCATGTAGGCCATGGCCTGGTTCACGTAAGAGGCGGGGGCGATGTGGTAGCCCTTGCGTATGTGATGCGGCGCGTTTCATGTCGCCTCGACGGACGTGAATTCCCACCACGGTTCGATTCCTTGTTCTGCCGGCGTGTCTGTCCAGGATCTTCCTGGCCACCACCTGCACTCTCTCCTTAAACCGGAACTCCCTCGTCACTGTCTCGCGGATGGACCGGAAGTACTTCCACGACTGAAAATACTGCATGATCAGGGTGTTCTCCTGATGCAGGTCCTCAAATTTGGGATCGTACGTCGCGAAGTCCTTTTCGTCGACGACGCGGAAGCCTTTTTGCGGCCAGCGTTGTATGTGGGTGACCTCGAAGATGGGACAACAAGTTGGATGGGTAGAAGAACGGTTTCATGTTGTTCATGGAGGCCACCCTAGCAGGGAGGCGTACTGGAACATCTGGTTGCCCAGCCGCCCCGTCACTCCAGCTGTGATCAGGAACGTCGCTGACCTGTTGGACGTGGTGTTGGTGGATGGAACTGAGAGGGAACGGACACCGACTCCGGTCTTGTTTGCCACAGGGATGATGATGTGGGTGGTGGCTCCCTCGGGCATCTTTGGTGCTTTCTTGACGTCAGAGCTGTCCTTGAGGAGAATCATCAGGAAAACCAGGCAGGAAGCTAACAGCAAGACGTATATCGCCTTGCCCAGACGACGAACCGTCCGTCGGTATAGAAATTTCAAGACCATTGTGGAAGCTGATGAAGAAACACCGAACACAAGTCTGGAGGAAAAAGAGATCACAGCACAAAGTAATTTGTGTATATGTTAGTGGATGTGAACTAGTTCATGTCGTTCAAGGTAAACGTCCTTAAAACTGGATCAGAAACTAAACCTGGTGGAAGTATTCACAACACATGTGACTCAGACAGCCATGCGGCCCAAATTTCTCCAACATGAAAAAGATGATCCTTCAGGTAGAATGGTTTATTTATCCATTTTAAAAAAAAAAAAAAAATGAATACGATTATTTTACGTGGCTGCTTTCTCGCCGAGTTCAATACGCGTCGGGATCGTTGTCACTGAACACACTTCAAGGCACCAGCTAAAACACACCAAAATCAGTCACTGGAAGTAATCACGGTAAGATATGCATGGAAGAAAACGTGATGTCGGTCCAACATGGTCAAGATCTGAAGGTAGTCAAAATTATTCACCACACACACGCACACACTTAGCTGGCCAAGGCACTGGGAAAAGAAAAACTGACCAGTATAGCCAGAGCAAAACAAAATCACTGTAATTATTCATCAGGACCGAAGATCCAGCAAACAAGGCAGCTGATTCACGGAAGGTGGTCACGCGTCACACATTAGCTAATTCAAAGTTACACGTCATCACGCTACACATTCGCCTAGCACATGTGGGATTTGTCACAGAAAATGATCTAGATGTTAGCTAAAGCAGCACGGGCGATTCAAGGAGCAAGGATGCGATGTGTTTTTCTTTGCAGCGGCCTGTGTGGGCTGATGACGTTAGCGATGACGACGACTGTAGTAACGATGACCTGCTGTTCTTGTAGCTCTTGATGACGTCACAGCACTTTGGCTAAGCAGGCGGGGCGGCTCACATCAAACGGCAGGTCTCCCGAAAGATGAGGACGAAGAGGTAAGAGTGTGATGCTGTTTTACGTCACAGGAACTATGACATGAGGGCGGTCTTATTCCATCTCGAACGTCATCCGTGCCGGGGGTTGAAGGTCATGATGACGTCAAGCTGTAGTTTCCTGAATGGGGGAAAAAAAAAAGAAAAGGAAAATTTTTTGATCATTTGAATCATCATAAAAAAAGAAAGAAAAAAAACAAAACCAAAACAAAAAAAAAACATCAGCTGCTTGCATGATACGGTTCCTTCGTTTGTCTGTTTGCTGTTGTTGCTGTGTGCTGTGAGTTGACAGTAATGACGACGGTGATGATCTCTCCTTGTGTCTGTCGCTCTCTTCTTTGTTTTCTGTTGCTACTGTCATCGATGCTAACGATGATGATATGGTGTCGTATTATGACAGAGATACTATGATGAAGATCATCACAACCCTGTCATTTTCATGGACTGGGGTAAATCTCTGTGTCTCTGCATCGTAAACGACGAGAGAGAGAGAGAGAGAGAGAGAGAGAGAGAGAGAGAGAGAGAGGAGAGAGAGAGAGAGGAGAGAGAGAGAGAGAGAGAGAGAGACTTGTTGTGAACAGAGAGAGACAGAGAGGGGAGAGGGGCTTGTTGTAAACA
>JADBJO010001945.1:47500-50000 GCA_016801955.1 Conus betulinus | reverse complement strand
GCAAAATAAATGACAAATCTCTACAGGCAAACATGACCAGACAAAGCCACAAATAAATGACAAATCTCTACAGGCAAACATGACCAGACAAAAGCCACAAATAAATGACAAATATCTACAGGCAAACATGACCAGACAAAGCCACAAATAAATGACAAATCTCTACAGGCAAACATGACCAGACAAAGGCAAATAAATGACACATATCTACAGGCAAACATGACCAGACAAAGACAAATAAATGACAAATCTCTACAGGCAAACATGACCAGACAAAGACACAATTAAAGACTCCAGTCAAGCTGGCTTATCAGCTCTTTTTCCCAGGTGACTTTCTCTTTCACAATACCCCATTCTTCCCCGAGATGGAGTATGGCTGCCTTAATGGCGGGATGAAAAACGGTCATACACACACAACTCCACTGCCTGTTTATACAGGGAGTGTCCGCAGTGGCATCAGCCTGCGTACGTACAAAAAGAAAAGAAAGAAAGAAAAGACCCCATCCAAGGGCACAACTGCTGCTCACCATTAGCAGACAGGCCCCCACGCCTCGTCATCAACCATTGACAGGTCTGCTTGCCTTGTCATCAACCATTGACAGGTCTGCTTGCCTTGTTATCAACCATTGACAGGTCTGCTTGCCTTGTCATCAACCATTGACAGGTCTGCTTGCCTTGTCATCAACCATTGACAGGCCTACTTGCCTTGTCATCAACCATTGACAGGCCTACTTGCCTTGTCATCAACAGTTCACAGTTCACAGGCCTACACATCTCGTCAATTATTAACAGGTCCTCATACCTCATTATCATTAATTATGAACCGGCTTTCAAACCTCATTATCAACATTGAGAGGTCATAGCCCTCGTCAGTTATTCAACCCCAAAACGACATAATAAATACAGTAAACAGATGACAACGCCAATCAAATTTTGTTCCCTGAAACTACAAATACCAACCTTTCTATTATATGCATTCAATTTTTTTATTTTATTTTTTTATTTTTTAATTAATCTCATTTTACTCACATTTTTTTAACAGTTCACCTTCCCTCATCACATGGTGCAGCAATTGCTGACCATCACGTCATTTCCTTTTCAAATAATTCCACTGTCGAATCTCATTATCATATGGGATATTATTTTACTTTTTTTTTTCAAACAACCCTTACTGTGGGAGAAATTGAGGCTGCATTTATCGTTGTGTGGTCATGACATATATATATATTTCCAGGTTTCATCCTCCTTTTCATAGGAAAGGATCAAGTCAATTACATTTTTTTTTTTTTTTACATCAGCAGATTTTTTTTTTAACCACCCCAGGTTTGAGTATCACATTGATTTCGTTTTAGATTAAGTAATCTCCCTCCCATGGCGAGAAATCACGTCAGATTTAAAAAAAAAAAAAAAAATCTCCTCCACCATGGACAGAAATCGTGTCATTTTTTTTCTACCCCTCATGGAGAAAAGAAATCATATCAGGGTCATCAGATGTCATGGAGTAGGGTGACTGAATTTAACTTATTTTCAAGTGAGGATATGGGCACGTGTGTACTGACTCACTCTCACAGGAAAAACAACAACAGCAACAAAAACATGGGGTCACCCCTATCATGGACACAATGTGGCACAAGGGAATCCTCTAAGAATAACCGAAGTAAATTATGTTATCCAGATACTACATAAAGAGAAAGATCAGAAATTTACCCGAGGTTTGAGTTTCCTCAAACAAATATCTACAAAGAACGAAAGACAGATAATGAGCCCAAAGAGGCCAGCAGGTTTCCCTCAACACAAAACTAAATAATGCAGATACAGCATAGCAAACACGGCCTGTAGTTGTAATCGCCATCAACATTCAAAAACTGCACAGTTTGAGCAGCTTCGTGCATACTGTCGACAGTTGTCAGCGTCTCGTTCAAGTCGAGTTCACAGCAACTCACATGTTTGGATGAACACGCGCATTCCGTAACTGTCATCTTTCTCACAAAATCAACTTCAAATTCTCCTGCTTGTTCAAATTACTAAAAACGTTGAAAGGGTTGTTCAGCCTACCACAAACGTGCACGAAATCAGCCCCCCACAAACGTTAACGAAATTTACGTTTGTGACATATTACAATCTTTAACATAAAACTGGAATTTTTCCTTTTTTTCTCTTATCTTCTGTAATGATACATTATGTATATAAATGCCTTTGCATTCACACATGACATGGACGGACGGACGGACGGACAGACAGACAGACAGACAGACAGACAGACAGACAGACAGACAGACAGACCTAAGGGATTCAGGGAGAAAAAGTAGGAAGGGTAGGTATAGGGAGTATGCTTAAGACATTCTCCTGATTCCAGATTCTACCCTTTCCAACAAAGACTTTCGCAGCGATTTATCTGAATAAAATGCCATGAATTATTATTATCATATATATATATATATATAAGGCAAAGGGGGGGGGGGGGGGGGGGGGGGGGGGGGGGGGGGGGGGGGGGGGGGGG
>JADBJO010001945.1:40000-42500 GCA_016801955.1 Conus betulinus | reverse complement strand
TAGGGCCGACTCCGCTCAGCTCAGAGGGTAGGCGATACGATGGGGAGCAGGTCTTCTTGGACTATTCCGGATTCCCAGAATCTGTGATGGTGCTGCCGCCCTGACTAGTGCTCCCCCTTCAGGTCCACTCTGCTCCTCCTTGTGAGTTACCCCCGCCCACCATTCCCGTGTGGAACACACCACACACACACACACACACACACACACACACACACACACACACACATGCACGCACGCACGCACGCCACACACACACACACACACACATATACACACACATCACACACACACACACACACGGATTTTATGAACATCTGTAACACTTTAAGTTCTCAGCCAATCTTGAAACGGGTAACACATCCGCGGTTCCATTCATTGAAGCGGTGTCGCAGACAATTCAATACATATTTGATTCAGGATAAGCTTTTGTCATTGTCCCATCACGAAGTTCAACTATTATTTCTTTTCCAATTAAAAAAAAAAAAAAAAAAAAAAAAAAAAAAAATATATATATATATATATATATATATATATATATATATATATATGTATATATATATATATATATATATATATATATATATATATATATATATATATAAATCTGATGTAGGCCTACCATCGCCTACATACACTGGCAAACTGGTAACAGACGAACTGGGAGCAACAGTTTGGAAAGAGGCCTTTTCCAGCCCTCAGCCTCCCAGCAGGAGCATTTCTCTCAGCAGGGCAGTACAATTTGTATGTTGAAGATAAAGCAGCGAACCATAATCTACAGGAGACTGAATGAGAAACCACATTGATTATCGCCCTTGGTAAGTTTTGATATCTCTGCAGTGGTGTGGGAAGGTTTCCACGCGGGTGGGCGGGGGAGGGGTGGGGGGAGGAAGGGGGGGGGGGGGGGGGGGTAGAGGTAAGTGAATTAGAAAGCGGGGTAGGGGGCGGGGGGGGGGGGGGGGGGGGGGGATTAAATGTTCCAAATGTAAGAAGACAGCTCTGATATGAAGGTTGAAAGAGAAAAATTGTAGTCAAAGTAGCTGTGTTAGTACAAGGACGGTTCAAATACTAATGGAAGGGAGGAGCAGGAAGGAGGGAAGAGAGAGAGAGAGAGGAGAGAGAGAGAGAGAGAGAGAGAGAGAGAGAGAGAGAGAGAGAGAGAGAGAGTATGACTTTTTACAAAAAGGAGGGTGGGAGTGGGGTGGGGGGGAGGGGGGGGGATCCCAAGGGTTGCGCCCCGCCCTCTCTTTCCCTCCCGGCTTATACGCCAGTAAATACTCTTCTCTCCTCTCTCTCTCTCTCTCTCTCTCTCTCCTCTCTCTCTCTCTCTCTCCTCTCTCTCTCTCTCTCTCTCTCTCTCTCTCTCTCTCTCTCTCTCCTCCTTATTACCTCTGTCAAGCTATTTGCGTTGGTATCCGTTTATTTGCAAACTCACTCAGCAAGATTACGGGAAAAAAAACAAAAACAAACCTGCTGAATCAATTTTCAGGAAACTTGTCGGAAAGGCAGAACGTCGGCACTGGGCGAATCAGTTAAATTTGGCGCGCTCCCCATGGTACTGATCACAGAGTTGTCCGGAACCGTTTGAGGAATATTGTCATAATATTACACAGTTTCTAGCGAACGTGATACAGAGCGTCTTCTGGCCAGGGGTACAACGATGAAAGCTTCACTTCAAGTACAATGGCGTAGCAAACTGGGCGAGTTTCCAGTCAGATAAAAACCAGGTCAAATGAGGTCAAGCTGACAACAGTTGCTGCGAGATAGACCCACACACACACACACACACACACACACACACACGCGCGCGCGCGCGCGCGCGCGCGCGCGTGCACACACACACACACACACACACACACACACACACACTGAGAGAGAGAGAGAGGGAGAGGAGAGAGAGAGAGAGAGAGAGAGAGAGAGAGAGAGAGAGACGGACAGACAGACAGACAGACAGACAGACAGACAGACAGAAAACAGCACAACACACTCACGCACACTCACACAACGGGGGGGGGGGGGGGGGGGGGGGGGGGGGGGGGGGGGGGCGTGCGTGCGTCCGTGCATGCACGCGTGCGTGCGTGCGCGCGCGCGTGTGTGTTCCTTTTAGTCCCTGGCTACTATTACTACCCCTGGAGGAAATACGTGTTTTTGGACTCCTTCATGAAGTGACTGAGACTGTGGCAGGGGTGTTGCACTCTTCTGAATGCCTTCGGAGTGTGGATACATATTCATTACAGATGAATCGGGCCTGGGTATTCGTCCTGTTTTACCTCTGGTACTATAATAACAGATCTTGCACAGCTTGGTAGAAGAGATGGGTGGTTAATGAGTGAAGAGGGGAACACATGCAGTTTAGCGGGAGAGAAAGGATGGGAGGGGGGATTCTGTGAGAGAGAGAGAGAGAGAGAGAGAGAGAGAGAGAGAGAGAGAGAGAGAGGGGGACGGAGGAGGAGAGAGAGACAGGGGGAGAGAAGAGAGAGAGAGAGAGAGAGAGAGAGAGGAG
>JADBJO010001945.1:25000-37500 GCA_016801955.1 Conus betulinus | reverse complement strand
CCACGTTAAGCACGCAAGTGTGTGTGTGTGTGCGCGCACGCGCGGGGAGTGTCTATCTATGTATGATGTCTATCTATCTAACTGTCTATCTATCTCTGTATATTCAACGTGAAAATTAATTACCAGACGAGAAAATGAAACCGATATAATGAAACAAACAAACTGGATCTTGGCTGGAGTGCATTCCTGCTCACAGCAGTCACAACGAAATGACGTCACAACCACGTCACCAAATCCTTAATCACTCGCTTTCAGACCACTACTACATCCATATTAATCAAAGATTGTGGAAGGACAAAACCAATCGAATTTACTGAGAAAACAAAAGGCAAAGGTTGAAGTAAAAAAAACACAGGCCTACCTGCTGTCCTCCGCCGCACACACCTTGTGTTGGTTTGGTGGTCCACTTTAACACTGGTGTTTCCTGATCGAAGAATCTGGGCAAAATGGTGTTAGATTATCATGGGAGGAAACTTCGTATTCTCACAGCAGGAGCGGTGATTGGCCACAGTTGTTTCAAAACACCATTTCAAAATGAGTGTCAACACCACAAGACGTCGAGCTGCCGGTTTCTCTTCGATTTTGACAGAACAGGCGTAACACGTAGTGAACATTACCGTGTCAAGCAATATCGCCAAGGGAGGTTATCTGATTGGTTGTTGAACACGAAGCCCCTGTTTTTAACATGTCATGCAGTAACTTCCCTTTGAAAGAGAGCTTTCTGCGAAATAATTCTCTCTATTATCTATATCAGACTCTTTTAAACAATAGACATGCCAGCTTGCTGTGTTTCTTCTCTCTCTTTTCTTTTTTTTTTTTTTTTTTTATTTACATGAATTTTTTTTTTTTTTTTTGTTATACCACTCAGTTCATTTTGATCCACGACGGAAAAAAAACCCACAACGCTCAGACATCAAGTTTGTAGGTGAGCATTCCTGTATTATTGGGCTTAAAATGACATAGGTAACTACATGACGAAAATAATAATATTGACGAGAAGAGAGAGCAAGAACTAACGGCTGAGGCTTTGGTGTCCAGCTTATTTTATTTTGTTTAAATCGTCGTTTTCTCCGTAGTGATACTATGTGGAGAGGCTGACTTTCAAGTCAGTAGTGCGTCGATGTTCAATGTGTATGTGCGATACTTTGGATGACGGTACCAGTGAAATATGTACCAGGAAACTGATTTGTTATAAAATTGTTGTGAAGGCTGTGTCGCCGAGAAAGACTTAAAACTCCTGCAAGAAAATTTACGTGCGCTAATTGTACCACCTCATGTGTGTCGGTGGGCTGGGTTTATTGATGTAAACATTGTAATATCAATACACGGAGAAGTTAGTTATTTTTGTTTTAGATCAACTACACGTCGAATCGAAGTTTATTGTGTTCTATGGAACTTTGCTGAAATCGTGTTCGCCGGGGATTCAATGGTTTACTGTGCCTTGTGAATCTGCAGTTCTTCTTCTATGGATTGCTTTGCATTGTGGATCTGCGGTTCTTCTGCTATGGATTAATGTGCTTTGTGAATGTGAATCTGCGGTTCTTCTTCTGATAGTTCGACGTAATTTATTGTGCTTGCTGTGTGGAGAACATGTTTCTTCTTCTTCGTCGTCGCTTGTGTTTATGACAGCCGTGTTTATTGTGTGGGGACCTTGGTTATCCTTCTTTACGTTCTTTTAGTGTTGTAGACTGTGGCTTGAGTACTGTGGAACCGAGTGTGTTGACTGTATATGTGAGACACTGTGGACGGCGCCGGCGAGATCTGTGAGTGATATCAAGATATGTAATATGAACGCTGATATCTGATAATTGAAGTTCCTATGTATTGATAGCTTGATCTATATGCTATGTAGTGACATATGTTGATTTGTACCAGTTCACATGAATGTATATTTTGATGGTTCAGGCAGCATAATTATAAAGAAAAAAATTTAACTCGTGTGTTGCCTGGCTATCCATGTGCGTATGGTGTGGGTGTGTGTAGGGACTAATTATTACACGCATCCAAACTTTTGAGAACGGGAGTCAGTACAGGAGGTGGTGATCGTCAGCGTATCCCAAGCAGCGAGTCTCTAAGGTCCTCACTTGAGCGGACAAGGCGAGGATTCGTGCCGCCGATTCCACGAACAGTGGAAACAGTGGAAGGCGTTCAAATTCAGGAGAGATGGGCTGAAACTTGGATGCAGGAGGAGTTCCTTCAACATACTGACAATGACTGGGAGATAGCAATATTCTCGACAAACGAGAACGTTCGATGTCTGTCTCAGTGTCAGACTGTGTATATGGACGCCACCTTTACGGTGTGTCCTCCTCCCTATACCCAGTATTTTACCATCATGGGAGATGTTCATGGATTTATGATACCCTTTGTGCAAGGTTTGATGGATGGAAGAGCAGTTGGACACTACCGACAGGTCCTGCAGCAGGTGAAACGTCTCATAAGAGGATTGACTTATCACCAGTAGAGGCCTGGAACAACCATTGCCGACTTTGAAATCGCCCTACAAACGGCTGCGCCGACCGAGTTGCCCTGCCACTGCAATAAACGGTTGTTGTTTCCATCTGACGCAGGCATTCTGGCGAAAGATCCAAGATCTGGGATTGCCTGCAGCCTATCACCAAAATCGTCATCTGAAGGGTACAACACAGAAGGTGATGGCATTAGGGTACTTGCCACAGCCAGTCCTGAGACTCACCTTTCAGAACTTTACTAACCACAGACGCACTAGGCGCATGATTGCTCTCTATCACGCTCTGCAAGATTTCCTCCGGTACGTCACTATACACGTCAATCTGGCCGCCACCTTCCCCATTCGCATCTGGAATGTATTTCACAGAACAATGAGTCAGCGTACCAATAACTACATTGAAGGCAAGTTCGTTCTTGCACACATACACACACGGAGATTTGTGTATTGAGAGGTAGAGTATAAATTCTGTAAGCTCTGCATTTTCCAAATTTGAATAGATTTATGAATAGTTCGTTGGTTGGTTAGTGAGAGAGAGAGAGAGAGAGAGAGAGAGAGAGAGAGAGAGAGAGAGAGAGAGAGAGAGTGTGTGTGTGTGTGTGTGTGTGTGTGTGCGGAATCTTGTTTTCACAATAAAAAAAATCCACAATTTAACAACCTGAAACTTAGTGCATTGCTTCATTTGGTCTATGTGCAAACAACTCCGAGGCTTTCAAGTCGCGCGCAGGGTCCGAATAGAGAAGGTTATATTATGTGCTATGATGTATAATTATACACACACACACACACACACACACACACACACACACACACACACAGAGAGAGAGAGAGAGAGAGAGAGAGAGAGAGAGAGAGAGAGAGAGAGAGAGATTGAATGAGTTCTGGTATAATTAAATTATATTTGGCAACGAAAATGACTGTGTATCAATCGCATTACTCAGGGTAAGATTTTGTGCATGTGCTGCAGCTTATCATCGAGCTAATGGGGTTGCTGTGTGCGTCCGTCATCCATCCCTGTGGACGTTTCTCCGTCATCTCAAAGATCAGCAAAGCAGAACAGAGCCACAAATCATGGCAGCGCAGAACGGGGACGCTGCCCAAAGACGCCGGAGACGGTGGAGGGAGTTGGAAAGACAGCTGACTACACTCAAGGCCCAGTTCACCAGGGGTGACCGCGACCTGCAGGACTACTGGGCAGCAGTGAGCCACTCTGTGTGGGACGCATGAACCCTACAAGTGGAAAGTAGCCCACTATGCCCTCTGTTTTGTAGGCCTGTTATATTAACTATTTCTCGCAGTGAAAGATCGATTTAAAATGCAGAAATCAAGAGATACAATGTTTGCTTTGATAGAAGCTTATTTTTGTTTGTTTTTTACAGAAGATTATTTTCGTTTGCTTTTACAGAAGCTTATTTTCGTTTGTTCAGAAGATTATTTTCGTTTGTTTGTACAGAAGAGTATTTTCGTTTGTTTTCACAGAAACTTATTTTCGTTTCTTTTCTTTTCCCAAAATGTCAAGTGGACAAATCTTTATCTTTCTAGACTTCATTAAATTGTTATTGCTTTGAATTCATAATGATGGTAAATTGAGAACCATGTTTCCTTGAAGCATAAATTGTTATTGTTTTGAATTCACAATGATGGTAAAATGAGAACCGTGGTTGTTTGAAGCCAAGCATCCCTTCCTTGAAGGCTGGCTCTCTCTCTCTCTCTCTCTCTCTCTCTCTCTCTCTCTCTCTCTCTCTCTCTCTCTCTCTGTCTAAGCTCACCACTGTGCTTAAGCTCACCACTGTAACATAACTAAACTATAAGCAAAAATTTACCAGCTTGGAGATATGAAAGAATTATGCAAAATCATATGACATTTTTTCTAATCTTCATTTTCATTAAGGAATTGTAGTAAAAATACTTGTCTCTTCGAAATCTGACTTAAAAGGAAAGATTAAAAAAAAAAAAAAAAAAAAATCAGGACGGGGTCGCCGGCTCAATAGGGAGAGCAGTTGCCTCTGACCCGGGAGGTCGTGGGTTCACTCCCTGGCCACGTCATACCTAAGACGTTAAATTGTAACTGGATCGCTGGTGTCAGTATAATGTGACTAGCCATCTTGATATCACTACTGTGGAAAGGGACGTTAAATTCGATTTCAAACCACCACTTACTGAGGCTATATTTGAGAAAAATAGCAATACCAAAACAATGCCAGGATGGAAGAAGAAATCAAATCATTTGAAACACACTGGAGAGAAATTCAGTTTTCCTGATAAAAATCAACGACGTTAAGTACCTTGGGAAAATTTAAAGGCAGACTCACCAAACTTATTACGACTGATTTTGCTACATGGACTGAGAGTGGACCTCTAATCTTACCAAAAGACGAAATGTGATAGACACCATTTCCACACTAAACGGTCAGCTCAGCGAAAAATCAACATGGGAACAAATCCAACATCAAGTTACTGATATACCACGCACACACACACACACACACACACACACACACACACACACACACACACACACACACGCACGCACGCACACGCACACACACACACACACACACACACACACACGAGGAAATAAAAGAAAAACAAGGAATTGTTTCTTTGCCATTCAATATTTCGGCCGCTAGCCTTCATGGGGGGGGGGGGGGGGGGGGGGGGGGGGGGGGGGGGGGTCTGGGGGGGGGGGGGGGGGGGGGGGGGGGGGGGGGGGGGGGTCTGGGGGGGGGGGGGGGGGGGGGGGGGGTCTGCTTTTCTTAAACCACATTAACGTCACGATCTACGTAATAATGTTCTGGAACTCTCCCTTTCCTTTCGGTATGCAATAAAAATCCACAAACCTTCGATGTTCTATATATAGGCCTACGTGTTTTAATGATTCGTAGAACCTCAGTAACTTGCTGGTGGATTCTTTCCTATGTTGATTTTCACTTTTAGGACTCGGCTATCCACGTGGCGAAAAATAATCACGTTAAAGTATTGAATGCGTGTATGTACTGAGACGGGGATCCGTCGAGACGGGGATCTACCAAGACGGGGATCTATCGAGATGGGGGGATCTACCGAGCTGGAGATCTACTGAGACGGGGATCTATCGAGACGGAAATTCGTCCACATGTAGTGGGGGATCTGTCGAGACGAGGATCTACTGAGATGGGAATCTACCGAGTGCCCTCCAGCCTACCGAGATCTGTTTCAATAGTGGGAAATGCCTCAATCTGGAAAAAATGGGGGTACGTAGCCAAATTTAGTAGTCCGCCATTTCGTTGAGGCAATGGGCATTCTAGTCGGGGAGGATTTCAGTATTCGTTTTTACACTGTCGGAGACTTACGCACTTCTTTATTTACTCGTTTACTTTTATCGAGTTTTAACGTAAAAAAACTAACACTTCTATTTTTCAAATCGGTGCGCAGATCTAATCAGGCCAACTACAGAAATGTGGTAGGCATATTGGCCCCAAATCTTGGGATCAGGATCAGGATCAGGGGCGTTGCATCAAAAACAACTTAGCCTGTTTAGGCATTTTACGCCCCTTCTGTATGTATGTATTTTCTTTTTTCGTGACCGTTGGTCCAGTCATACGCTAGCTCAGTCCTATATATCCATCAAATTCATATTTTATTTTAGTTAATAATTCAAGTTTATCTATGACGTTCTTAAAGACATTAATACTAGGTGCACGTTTGATTTTAACTGTTAGTTCATTCCAAAAAACCGGTTACTCTATTAGTAAAAGTAATTTTTCTCAAATTAGTTCTCGAATATTGTTTAAATATCTTATCTTCACTGTTCCTTGTAATATTTTTCTGCGGAGTACAAAAAAAGCATGCTTTATCAACATCATCAATTCCATTAAATATCTTATATGCTTGAATCAAGTCTCCTCTTATTCTTCTTGCCTTAAGTGTTGGAAGTTGTAGATATTTTAATCTTTCCTGATATGAGTAATCTTTTATATTATGAATCATCTTGGTTGCTCTTCTTTGTACCTGTTCTAGAGCTTCTGATTGTCTCTTTTAGCATTGGATACCGCTAGAAAGCATATACACAAAACAGAAAATGTTAAGAAATGCTTTACCAAGCAACATTTAGGAATGAGTACATTGACATCCAAGGAGAGATTAAATTTCCAACAACTTCCAAGCCAGTGCATCTGAAGCTGAATGTTACTTAAACGTCTGAGGCCTGTATGGCCATGATGGTAAGAACGCCACACGAAATCCTTTCACTTTCAACGACAGTGTACACACAAGAGGACACCCACTGAAACTGTCAACTTTATTTTTTCTCTCATATCATTTATGCATCTTTTTACCAAAAGTGTTAGGAGAAAAAACACCCGAAGGTGCTGGGGAGGACCCAGAGGAGCACTGTCTTCACCTGCCCTTTGAGCAGTCCTGTACCACCCTTGGAGGCCCTGCGCTGTGTTGACGATGGGTACAGGCACGCGCATCATTTTACCAACAGAGTTATAAACCTGTGTCACAAATCTGCCAGCTCACATTGCCGCCATGGAAACACTTAACAGGTTTAGAAACACATTATACACCAGGCTTTTAGTTGCTTGCAGACCAGTTTCTCTATTGGAAACTATTACACAAGAACAGCGCACTCATGTAAAAAAAAAAAGTAAGCTTATTATTTCTGTCTGAACATTCAGGCAAACGGCCAATAAAGCCTGTAAGATGAATCGTTGATTTGATACATGATAATCATGAAAAAAAAAAATGTCAGTCCAGTCAATGCCGTTAGTGTCACAGTCAAGGTCAGAAGGAAGTAGCTCTTACTTCCATTATGTCATGCTAGATCAGGACCAGTACAGGGCCCAGATAGGGTGACCACTTTCCGGACCAGCATATGCAAATATTGGTACATTTAATACATGACCAATAATCCATTTCCCCAAACCCACATCATTACCCTTTCTCCTCTATACTACCACGTTCCCCACCCTCCGTAACCTTCGCCCATTTTTGAAACGTAATGCTGGTGTAAGACAGGGAGGCTTATCAGTTTTGTCACCGCAGTTTTAAAAGCCAGCAACCTAACTTCTTTTTTCACGTACATCTTCATCTTTAGATTTAGTCTTTTATGTGCATATTGTAGAATACCATTTATTTTATTTTATTTTATTTATTTATTTATTTATTCATGTCTTTTTTTTTCTCAGGAGCATGGCATTTCATTGCCCCCCAGAATACGGGTCTCTTGACACACACACACACACACACACACACACACACACACACACACACACACACACACACACACTCCCGTCCCCTCCCTCAATACAAGAAGCGCGCGCGTGTGCGTTCGTGTGTGTGTATGTGTGTGTGTGTGTGTGTGCACGCACGCCCCCCCCCCCCCCCCCCCCCCCCCCCCACCCACACACACACACACACACACACACTTTTTTTTCCTTCCCTGTTCAAATAGTAATGTCTTTTACTTGGTGATTATTTCTATTCTATTTCTATTCCTTTCCAGCTACTACTATTATTGCTAACATCACAAGATTTATCATTATGACTATCATTACTACTATTATCACTATCATCATCATCATTATTACCATCATGACCTTTTCCTGTTCCACTGATCATTTCTAATCCTTTCCACCAACTATTAGTACGAATATTGCTTTTAATTTCACCATTATTCCTATCATTCTTTTTATCCTTATAATTATTATTATTACCATTACTATCAAGACATCATCATCATCATCATCATCATTATTAATGTTGTTGCTGCAATTACCATCATTAATATTACCATTATGTCTATAATTACTATTGTCCTATTATCACCAATCCTATCACCATCAGTGGTAAGAAGTAGTAGTAGTAATAGTTGTGTAGCAGTAGTAGTTGTTGTTATTGTTGTAGTGCTCACATATATTAAAAAAAAAAAAAAGAAAGAAAGAGAAGTATATGGCTGTAGGCAGGCCTATGTGGTTTCCTTCCTGGCCCCCCACCCCACCCTTCTTCCCTGTTCCAATAGTACTGTCAGCTTTTACTCAGTGATCATTCATATTCCTATCCACCTACTCTTATTATCGTTAACAGGCCTACTACTATATCTATCATTATGACTGTCATTATTATTTCCGTTATAGATCAAGGTCAACCTAGTGGCAGACACGATTGAAGATGGTCAGAAATGCTCAATTCTAATCATTAACGCAGAGATTGCAGAACTGATGAAGGGGAAATGTGTTTTTGTATGTATGGAGAGAGAGAGAGAGAGAGAGAGAGAGAGAGAGAGAGGATTGGGGGGGGGGGGGGGGGGGTAAAGCGTTGGGTGCACGACCACCATTCTCCCGGTTTAAAGATGAACACGATTCCGCACTGGAACTGGATCGGCATTGAACAATCATCGCATTGTACTCTGAGATTTGAGCTTTAAAAAAACAAATATATGGGTCATCAATTTAGATTTTAAACGTCCAAGAGCATCATATCACCCGCCTTTACAATCTAATCGTCTCATTTGAATTGAACATCAAGTTTTTGTTCTACCGGAGAGGGGCATGGGATGGAATCTTCTCACGGCAGTCTTAGGGTGGATTAAAACAGGTCGTGCTGAGGATGCCGGCTATTCTCAACCTATCGGCATCAACTTTGTAAATAACAGTATGTGTGCAGGTATATAAAAAAAAATGAATCATTTGAAAACACGTCTAAACACGATAAAAAGGCGGGAATTTTTTTTATTTTACTATGCCTACTTCTTTTTTATTTCAAACACTGCTTTCCGTCATTCATTCAGATCTTTTCGGCTTTAGAAATCATGGAAATACTGGAACGTGACACAACAGTTTCAGATTTCAACTATCAGTTTTAGGATATTTTGATGAGAAAAGCTCTGGTACGGGAGGGGAGTATGAAAACACAACAACAGCAACAACATTTTTTCTTTGCCGGAACAGCAGCCATTTTCTGCAATATGTACACTGCACCAGAAAAGACCTGTTAACAACTGGGTAACAGCGACGCTGATCCTGATAAAAGAAAAGTTTTCTTTAAAATGGTATCGTTTCTTCCCATTTACAACGTTTCTCTAGAAATGTCAGGGACGTAGGGGGTAGGGTGGGTTGTGGGGGTAGGGGGTTGGATAGAGTATTGGGGAGAAGGGAGCGGAATTAAGATTGGACGGGAGGGAGTGGGGGACGAGGTTAAGAGGTTGTGGAAAAGGTCGTCTGTATGCCATATAGACGTCTGTATGCCATGTAGAAACCACTTTTCACCCCCTCCCAACACGCGTGTCTTGTCTCACCTCGTTTTTCAGGAAGTGGACATTGAACTGGCCAGTGAGCGATTCCTGTATCCTCTCTCTGCTGACTTGTAGAGGCCTTTTTTTCTCTCTGCTTTTTTTCCCTAGTATAAGAGAAGCGTCCCACTCCTACCCCCCCCCCCCCCCCCCCCCCCCCCCCCCCCAAAAAAAAAAAAAAAAAAAAAAAAGAAAAAAAAAAAAAAAGAAATAAATTAAAATAAATAAATAAAGAAATAAAAGCAACACAAAACAAAAACAACACAGTTTACAGAGGCCTACATGATGCAGAAGTGAATAGAAACAGAAGAGAAGCCCCCTTCAAGCAAGTGTTTCGGCCCTTTATCTCCTGACACTCTGGGGGGGGGGGGGGGGGGGGGGGGGGGGGGGGGGGGGGTTGGGGGGGGTTGCACACGCGGTTCATGACTCCGGATGTCCCTCTGCTGCCCCCCCTTTTTTCCCCCCCATCTTGGGACGAGCCATGGCTGGGATTCGAACCCATGCCCCTCTGGACATGCTCATTTTCCATTTAATGGCTCGCGCACTAACCACTGAGCCACTGGGTCACTGATATTTGTAGGAAAATTAAGCCTTATGAAGTTCACTTTGTGTTCCTCCTTGACCAGATCCAGCTTGAACACCTCTCTACTGCTTCTGCCATTGCTTTCAGGGCTCTGTTTTTTTCCCTCCCTGCAACTAAGAGCTGTTCCATGGGGCTGTATGCAGACGTTCCTACAAACCTCCTAGCTCCAATTTCTGCAGTGAGGACTTTGACCTGATAGCCTTCTCTCAGGCTGTTTGCCAGATCAGCATATTTTTCAGTCTTGTAGATTTGAGCTGCCTCCAGTCTGTTCTCATATGGCACCGTGAGCCTGTGTGTGTGTGTGTGTCTGTCTGTGCGAATGTGTTTGCGTGCGTGAGTGCGCGCGCGCGCGCGCGCACGTGTGTGTGTGTGTGTGTGTGTGTGTGTGTGTGTGTGTGTGCGCGCGCTCGCGCGGGCGGTAATTCTACTTTTTTTGTTCAAAAAACGATATGAAATCAGACGAAACAAAACAGAAAGGGAGCGAGAGAGCGCGACCATGAGTGTGTGTGTGTGTGTGTGTGTGTGTGTGTGTGTGTGTGTGTGTGTGTGTAAGTGTGAAGTCAAGTCAATGTTATCTTTATTCTAGGTCAAAGAGTAAGCTTGACAGCTTTTTTTTTGTCCCGTGCTGCCCTCACAAAAAATCATCATTATCATAAAGAACAAACAAATAAACAAAAGCATGTATCAATTCATTACGAGGAATACGCCAAAAAAAAAAAAAAAAAAAAAAAAAAAGGAAAAATGAAGTAACTAGCAAATTCAAAGCATCCTTTTTCTATGAAAAGAATTGTACAAAATTACAACACTTTTTTTTGTAAATAACATTAGCGTAACCATGAAGAACAAACAAGCAAACAAAAACATGTATCAAAATATCATGAGGAATACGCAAAATGAAAAACAAAGAATTGAACTGACTAACACATTCAAAGTATTGAAATTCTATCAAAATGGTGGTACAAATTTTTGTCATTGACATTATATAACATAATCATAAAGAACAAAACAAACACACAAATCATATTTCAACACATTATGAAAAGTACGCAAAAAGAAAAAAGAATTGAAGTAACTAAGACATCCACAGGGTCTTAATTCTATGAAAACGATTGTACAAAATTTCGTCATTGTAATTAACATTATATACTAGTCACATAAAGTTAAGCACAGTTTACATGTACCCGCATAATTTCCAAAATATAAAAAGCCACGATTTTGAAATTGGGAACAGATTTAATTCATTATCTTGTTCCAACGTACATTGAATTTCATTGGGATCGAATGAACGGTTGTTGATTTACAGACAATTAACAGAGGATGGGTCGAAATCAAAGTTCGCAAAATCTGTTCAGTTCACAAAATCATTTCAATAGTGGGTGTGGCCACCGCCATTGGCGAGACATTCCACGCAGCGACTCCTCATCGAGTTGACCAGTGTTCTGATGACCCTCTGAGGGATTCTCTGCCATTCCAGTTGCAGCATTTGGAAGAGATCCTGGCGGTCTCTGGGAGGTGGATGGTTCTCCTTCACACGTCTCCCCAACTCATCCCACATATGCTCGATGGGATTGAGGTCGGGGACTATACGCCGGGAAGATCATCCTGTTGATGCCGGCCTGCACAATGAAAGTTTTCGGCCACCCGGGCCCTATGTGGCCGAGCATTGTCGTCTCTGGAAGACTGCCATGGGTCCTATCCGTTGCATGGTCGGAACAACGAAAGGCGCCAGGATTTCATCCCGATAGCGGATGCCTGTGAGGTTTCCATCAATATGGTAGAGTGGTGTCTTGTGGTGGAGGCTGAAGGCACCCCATACCATAACAGATCCTCCCCCAAAGGCCCTGGTCTGGCGAACAGCTGCATCAATGTAACGTTCACCAACACGCCTCCAAACTCTAGTTCGGCCGTCATTGTGTTCAAGACTAAACCGCGACTCATCTGAAAGAGAGGACCTGGGACCACTGTTGTTGGTTCCATCTCACATGACGATGGCAGAAAGCTCGGCGAGCCAGCCTATGGGCTGCTAGCAGTCGTGGTCGAACAGCTGGGCGACGTGATCTGAGGCCGAAGTGGTGAAGACGGTTTCGTATGGCTTGACGGCTGAGGATGGTGTTTTTTGCCATACGAAGCTGCCTTTGGATGCTGGTGGAAGTGGTATCCCGCTGCAATAGGGCCTG
>JADBJO010001945.1:15000-20000 GCA_016801955.1 Conus betulinus | reverse complement strand
TTAGAGCACGTACAGGGCAAATCGCCATCTGACGGACACATTACCCTACAGTTGTAAAATTAAACATACCGTGCCATACGATGATCAAATGTAAACAAAAAGAATGTAGGCTACAGAGAGAGAGAGAGAGAGAGAGAGAGGAGAGAGAAGATAGAGAGAGAGAAGAGAGAGAGAGAGACAGACAACAGACAGAGATCAGACAGACAGACAGACAGACAGAGAATTTCATCAGGTGTTACGACTTAGAGAGAGAGAGAGAGTCATCAAGGTGTCACCTCGGGAAGAGAGAGAGAGAGAGAGAGAGAGAGAGAGAGGTAGAGAGAGAGAGAGAGAGAGAGAGAGAGTCATCAAGGTGTCACCTCGGGAGAGAGGAGAGAGAGAGAGAGAGAGAGAGAGAGATAGAGAGAGAGAGAGGAGAGAGAGAAGAGTCTCAAGGTGTCACCTCGGGGAGAGAGAGAGAGAGAGAGAGAGAAGAGAGAGTCATCAAGGTTTCACCTCGTGGAGAGAGAGAGAGAGAGATAGAGAGAGTCGGAGAGAGAGAGAGAGAGAGAGAGAGAGAGAGAGAGAGATAAGTCCTCAAGAGAAGATTCGGTCACCTCGAGAGAGTCATCAAGGGTCAGAGAGATATAGAGAGAGAGAGAGTCATAGAGAGAGAGAGTCTCAGTGGTGTCACCTGGGGGGGGGGTGGGGGGGGGGGGGGGGGGGGGGTGGGGTGGTGGGGTTGGGGGTGGTGGGGGGGGAGGGTGGGGGCGTAGAGAGAGAGAGAGAGAGAGGGAGTCATCAAGGGGTCACCTCGGGGGAGAGAGAGGGAGAGAGAGAGAGAAGAGAGAGAGAGAGGAGGCATCAAGGGGTGTCTTCGGGGGGGGGACGGGGGGAATGGGGGAGGGGGGGGGGGGGGCGGGGGGGGGGGGGAGGGGGGGGGGGGTGGGGGGGGGGGGGGGGGGGGGGGGGGGGGGGGTTGGGGGGGTGGGGGGGGGGGGGGGTGGGGGGGGGGGGGGGTGGGGGGGGGGGGGGAGAGAGAGGGAGGGGGAGAGGGGGGGGGTGGAGGGAGGGGGGGGGGGGGGGTGGGGGGGGGGGGGGTGGGAGGGGAGAGAGAGAGGAGAGAGAGATAGCGAGAGAGAGAGAGAGAGGAGAGAGAGAGAGAGAGAGTCATCAAGGTGGTCACATCTCGGGGAGAGAGAGAGATAGAGAGAGAGAGAGAGAGAGAGAGAGAGAGAGTCCTCAGAGAGAGTGTCATCAAGGTTTCCACCTCGGGAGAGAGAGGAGAGAGGAGAGAGAGAGAGAGAGTCATCAAAGGCATCAAGCAAGTGTCACCTCGGGGAGAGAGAGAGAGAGAGAGAGAGAGAGAGAGAGAGAGAGAGAGAGAGAGAGAGAGAGAGAGATCAAGACCTCGGGGGAGAGAGAGAGAGAGAGAGAGAGAGAGAGAGAGAGAGATGAGATGAGAGAGAGAGAGAGAGAGAATTTGTAAATGAGCATGCATGTGGGTGCGCACCTATGTTCGGGATAACGAGAGCCGTACGTCTGTCTAATAAGCGCTTGCTTTACAGTAAAAAAAAAAAAAAAAAAAAAAAAAAAAAAGCAGCAGCAGACAATACAGATATGCTAAATGTAATATTGTTTATTTCTTGATTAGATGACGGTGCTGTCATGGATTATACGGTGGACGATGAAAACATATTGTTTGTCAGCCTTTCACTGAAATAAAAAACAGTGACAGGGGGTCAAGGTCGAGTCGCCTCACAGGCAGGCTCATCTTTTGCTCCGTACTTTCTTTAGCGTTTCGTTGTATCTATTGTGTTTTAAGTTCTTGTTCTGTAGGTGTGTGTGCTGGTGATGGATTCTTTCCTTATTTGACGGCTTTACGCCGCTCCTGCTGCCCTGAGGATGCTGCTGTTCCTTTATCTACTGTCGGCTGATTTTGCTCTCAAAATTTCCAACACCGGCCCAGCCATGTATTGACTGCTGGCTGTGCATGCTACACGCGCGTGTTACAACCGCTCAGCTGGGCGGTGCGAATGTCCCCCCCCCCCCCCCCCCCCCCCCCCCCCCCCCCCCCCCCCCACCCCCCCCCCCCCCCCCCCCCACCCCCACCCCCCCCCCCCCCCCCCCCCCCCCCCCCCCCCCCCCCCCCCCACTCCCCCCCCACCCGCGCCCTCCCCACTGCTCTCCCTCCACTGGACCAGACAGTACGCCCTTCCGTAGGCTTACTATCTTCGACTGGACAGAGGCTGCAGTACACACGAGAACAGCTGTTGTGTGTCGCCGACAACACACGCGTGCCCGACATCCAACCAGATGTGGTAGCTTGCTTCAAAGACCTTGGCATCGGATAGAAGCTGCCGCGCGCGCGGTAGCCTAGATGATCATGCCGTGGAGTTCTATACGGAAAAGGAAAAAAGATCAGTGTCATTGTGTTGGTGTGCCTCGAAAGATCACACGGCCTGGCTACGAGAGATGTGCCAGTCTTCCACCCTCTGGACCACGTCTCAGAAATCTGACACAAGTACCTGTCCAGAAAATTCTGACACGCTCTTCAGATTTGCTGTAGATTGCTGTATATGTCACACTTCAATGCTCAGTCTGTGGGCCCTGCCATCCTACGAACAGTGATCACCGACTTCATTCAAGACAATGACATTGACATAATGTTGCTGACGGAAACCTGGCTTCGTTCGTCTGGTGATGAAGCCAAGTGCACTGACTTGACCCCTGCTGGGCTACACACTCCACTCTGCGCCCCGTCCTCCAGGCCTCGTCGCTCGTGGCGGAGGCGTGGCCTTTCTTTTTGAAGACTGTTTCTCTGCTCTCTCCACTGTCAAATGTGTCTTTCCTTTGCTGCACGCTTCGTTTGAAATAGCCCAACAGTCTGTGGACTGCAGCACAGTTCCATCAACTTCATCTGTGTTTACCGACCACCCCCTAGCGACAAGAGCATGCTGACAGACGCTACGTTTTTCGCTGAACTGCCATCTTTTTTACAGTATTGTTCATCCCTCCATGGCAAAGTGATCATCGCTGGAGACTTTAAAATCCACTACCAAGACGAACAGATGCAAATAAAGCGAAATTTAAAGACATTGTATACATGTTTGATCTGGTACAATATGTGACTGAACTCACGCATGTGCGTGGTCATATTCTAGACCTTGTGTTGTGTTTAAGCCATGATGGTATTGTACTGTCCGCTAATATACGCCATGACCATACGTCTGATCATGTGTCTGTCCTCTGTGAACTTCATGTTGGAAAACCCGTTAAGCACCGCACTACCAAGCTTATCTGCTCCATCCATAAGATTGATGACTTAAAATTCAAATCTGAATGAGACTGCCTAATATACGTCTAATATGTCTCTATCTGATCTGAACTCTTCCCTGAGCAACCTGCTCGACAGACACGCCCCCCTCCATCAGCTTACAGTCAGGGAAGACAGAGCCACGCCTTGGTACAAAAACAGTCGCCCCACAACTGTCCGGGATAAAACGTAGGCCCCTAAACGTCTCCAGGCGAAAAGGCGATGGAGCTTCGCTGATCTCACTGTTCATAAACAGATGAACAACTTTATTGAACGGAACATTGCAGACTTAGTTTAAAAAAAAAAAAAAAAAAGCTAAGACTAGTTTCTTCTCGACTCAGATCTCAGCCAGCAAGACGTGTGGGGAACTCTACCGCAACATGAACCAAATTCTGGGCAAAACGAAGACTGCTGTATTTCCCGTCAACGTAGATTCCTCAAAACTACCTGATATCGTTGCAAAGTGAAACGACTGCAGGCGGAAATCTAAACAAATCTTAAATAATTGTCAGCGAACCGCCCAGAGAAACGTGGACAAACGAGTCACAAGACAACACACAACGCGTTTCGACCTCTTAGGTCTTCCTCAGGTGAAACAAAGACGGACAAAATAACGAAAATGCACTTAGCTTTGATCGCTTCAGATTGCTTCTGAGTTCAGCGCAAGGACTTCCTTGCACTGAACTCAGAAACAATCTGAAGCGATCAAAGCTAAGTGCATTTTCGTTATTTTGTCCGTTGACCAGAATTTGGTTCATGTTGCGGTAGAGTTCCCCACACGTCTTGCTGGCTGAGATCTGAGTCGAGAAGAAAAACTAGTCTTAGCTTTTTTTTTTTTTTTTTTTTTTTTTTTTAACTAAGTCTGCAATGTTCCGTTTAATAAAGTGTTCATCTGTTTATGAACAGTGAGATCAGCGAAGCTCCATCGCCTTTTCGCCTGGAGACGTTTAGGGGCCTACGTTTTATCCCGGACAGTTGTGGGACGACTGGTTTGTCAGGTGTGAAACAAAGACGGACAAAATAACGAAAATGCACTTAGCTTTGATCGCTTCAGATTGCTTCTGAGTTCAGCGCAAAGAAGTCCTTGCGCTGAACTCAGAAGCAATCTGAAGCGATCAAAGCTAAGTGCATTTTCGTTATTTTGTCCGTCTTTGTTTCACCTGAGGAAGACCTAAGAGGTCGAAACGCGTTGTGTGTTGTCTTGTGACTCGTTTGTCCACGTTTCTCTGGGCGGTTCGCTGACATTTATTTAAGATTTACCTGATATCTTTTTGAATTTTTTTCCGAGGCAAAATAGTCACTATCCGTAATGCGGTTCTTTTCTCTAGTCCTTCACGAGTATCATCCACTTATTCCGGCCCAACTTTGTCCAAGTTTGAACCAGTTACCACTCCATTTGTGAAAGAGATTCTCCAGAAAACTGAAAAAAAAAGAAAAAATCATGTGAACTTGATCCTATCCCGGCTGATCTTCTTTATGAAAATTTCGACTCCCTACTACCTGTCATCACAGGTATTTTCAACAAGTCTCTCCTGAGTGGTTTCAGTCCCTGATGATTCCAAAACTCCCATTGTGAAATCTCTTTTGAAAAAAGTCGTCGCTCGATCCAAATGAATTGAAAAACTTCCGACCAATCTCCAGTCATCACCCTTTCTTGTCAAAACTTCTAGAGAAACTGGTCCTCCATCAATTATCCCAACACCTT
>JADBJO010001945.1:5000-10000 GCA_016801955.1 Conus betulinus | reverse complement strand
ACCTGTCCCGACTCTGTCTCTTTTCGAGTAGTTTGCCCCGACTCTCTTTCCTCCGGTCTTTATCGTCTAGTTTCTCCTGATTTCCTGTCTTCCGGTCTTACACAGGAAGAAACCCCAGCGATAGTTTGACAGCAAGTATGCAGAGAGGAATTTCTCCCCCACCCCCCTTCCTCCCAGGCGAGTGTTTTGGCCTTGCATTCCTTACACTCTAAGAAGGCTGGTCGGTGTTGAGGTCATGTTATCAAGCTGCCCCTGTTCTGTTAGATTTGTTCTGGGCGTGCCGGAATTCGTACCAGCAACTTCTTGATGATGGCGCGTTCTAAGGCGTTGCCTTTTTAGACTACGCCGTGATTTATCCTGATTATCACTCCTGACTAACCTGCTAGCGGATCTTAACTCTATATTTTGCCTTGACTCTTTGTCACGGATCTGAACTCTATAGTTTGCTGAATCCCTGTCACCAGGTCTCAGCTCTTTGGCTTGCCTTGACTCCTTGTCACCGGATCTTAACTCTATAGTTTGCCCTGAATCCCTGTCACCAGGTCTCAGCTCTTTCGTTTGCCTTGACTCCTTGTCACCGGATCTTAACTCTATGGTTTGCCTTGACTCCTTCACCGGATCTTAGCTCTATGGTTTGCCTGAGTCCTTGTCACCAGATCTTAACTCTATGGTTTGCTTTTGATCCTTGTCACCAGATCTTAACTCTATGGTTTGCCTTGACTCTTTCACCGGATCTTAACTCTATGGTTTTCCTTGACTCCTGTCACCAGATGTTAACTCTATGGTTTGCCTTAAATCCTTGTCACCGGATCTTAACTCTATGGTTTGCCTTGACTCCCTGTCACTGGATCTTACCTCTATGGCTTGTCTTGAGTCCCTGTCACCGGATCTTAACTCTATGGCTTGTCTTGAGTCCCTGTCACCGGATCTTACCTCTATGGCTATCCCTGGGTCCCTGCCACAGGACCTTAACTCTATGGCTTGCCATGACTCCCTACCATTGGATCTTAATACTGTGGCTTGCCCTGAGTCCCTTCCACCATGTCTGAACTCTGTGGATTGACATCAGATCTCCAGCTATTGCATGCTTCCACTATCCATCACCAGGACCTTAAACTATGGTTTGCCTTGATAACCTGTACACGGGATCCTTCCCCTACAGTTTGCACTCACTCTCCCTGTCATCGGGATTCTTACACTACAGCTGGCCTGGCCCCCTGTCATGGGAATCCCTGCCCTATGCTTGCCATTACTACCTGTCATGGGATCCATGCCCTAGGCTTTGCCATTACTACCTGTCATGGGATCCCTGCCGTAGGCTTTGCCATTACTACCTGTCATGGGATCCCTGCCCTATGCTTTGCCATTACTACCTGTCATAGGATCCCTGTCCTAGGCTTTGCCATTACTACCTGTCATGGGATCCCTGCCCTAGGCTTTGCCATTACTACCTGTCATGGGATCCCTGCCCTAGGCTTTGCCATTACTACCTGTCATGGGATCCTTACACTATGCTTTGCATGCCATTACTACCTGTCATGGGATCCCTGCCCTAGGCTTTGCATGCCATTACTACCTGTCATGGGATCCCTACACTATGCTTTGCCATTACTACCTGTCATGGGATCCCTGCCCTAGGCTTTGCCATTACTACCTGTCATGGGATCCCTGCCCTAGGCTTTGCCATTACTACCTGTCATGGGATCCCTGCCCTATGCTTTGCCATTACTACCTGTCATGGGATCCCTGCCCTAGGCTTTGCCATTACTACCTGTCATGGGATCCTTGCCCTGTGCTTTGCCATTACTACCTGTCATGGGATCCTGCCCTATGCTTTGCCATTACTACCTGTCATGGGATCCCTGCCCTAGGCTTTGCATGCCATTACTACCTGTCATGGGATCCCTACACTATGCTTTGCCATTACTACCTGTCATGGGATCCCTGCCCTAGGCTTTGCCATTACTACCTGTCATGGGATCCCTGCCCTAGGCTTTGCCATTACTACCTGTCATGGGATCCCTGCCCTATGCTTTGCCATTACTACCTGTCATGGGATCTCTGCCCTAGGCTTTGCCATTACTACTGTCATGGGATCCCTGCCCTAGGCTTTGCCATTACTACCTGTCATGGGATCCCTGCCCTAGGCTTTGCATGCCATTACTACCTGTCATGGGATCCCTGCCCTAGGCTTTGCCATTACTACCTGTCATGGGATCCCTGCCCTATGCTTTGCCATTACTACCTGTCATGGGATCCTTGCCCTATGCTTTGCCATTACTACCTGTCATGGGATCCCTGCCCTATGCTTTGCATGCCATTACTACCTCTGATGGGATCCCTGCTCTATGCTTTGCATGCCATTACTACCTGTCATGGGATCCCTGCCCTATGCTTTTGCCATTACTACCTGTCATGGGATCCTTGCCCTAGGCTTGCCCATTACTACCTGTCATGGGATCCCTGCCCTATGCTTTGCCATTACTACCTGTCATGGGATCCCTGCCCTAGGCTTTGCATGCCATTACTACCTGTCATGGGATCCCTGCCCTATGCTTTGCCATTACTACCTGTCATGGGACCCCTGTCCTAGGCTTTGCCATTACTACCTGTCATGGGATCCCTGCCCTAGCTTTGCATGCCATTACTACCTGTCATGGGATCCCTGCCCAAGGCTTTGCCATTACTGTCATGGGATCCCTGCCCTATGCTTTGCCATTACTACCTGTCATAGGATCCCTGCCCTATGCTTTGCCATTACTACCTGTCATGGGATCCCTGCCCTAGGCTTTGCCTGCCATTACTACCTGTCATGGGATCCCTGCCCTAGGCTTTGCCTGCCATTACTACCTGTCATGGGATCCCTGCCCTAGGCTTTGCATGCCATTACTACCTGTCATGGGATCCCTGCCCTATGCTTTGCCATTACTACCTGTCATGGGATCCCTGCCCTAGGCTTTGCCTGCCATTACTACCTGTCATGGGATCCCTGCCCTAGGCTTTGCATGCCATTACTACCTGTCATGGGATCCCTGCCCTAGGCTTTGCATGCCATTACTACCTGTCATGGGATCCCTGCCCTAGGCTTTGCCATTACTACCTGTCTGCCATGGGATCCCTGCCCTAGGCTTTGCCATTACTACCTGCCATGGGATCCCTGCCCTATGCTTTGCCATTACTACCTGTCATGGGATCCCTGCCCTAGGCTTTGCCATTACTACCTGTCATGAGATCCCTGCCCTAGGCTTTGCCATTACTACCAATCATGAGATCCCTGCCCTAGGCTTTGCATGCCATTACTACCTGTCATGGGATCCCTGCCCTATGGTTTGCATGCCATTACTACCTGTCATGGGATCCCTGCGCTATGCTTTGCATGCCATTACTACCTGTCATCGAATCTCCACACCATAGTTTGCCGGACTCGCTGTCAAGGCATTTCTTTTCTTTTTTTTTTTTTTCTTTTTTTTCTTTGCCCTGTGTTGCCGATGAGCTCTCCTCCAATCTTTATTCTGCACTTTCACATGTTCTTCCCTCTTCTGATGGGATCTTTACACTGGAGTTTGTCCTGATACCGCATCAACGGATCTTCACACACGTGCGTGCACACGCGCGCGCGCGCGCGTACGCACACACACACACACACACACACACACACACACACACACACACACACACACACACACACACACACACATCTCGATCACAGCAAAGAAAGACAAAACAACAAGTTGTACATTTTCCTCTTACGTTTCGGCAATCTTGCCTTTCTCAAAGAAACTTTATTGACTGATCAAAACACAGATCACGATACCCGACCATAGCTACCGAATAAATAAGTAAAACCACTCACTTAAATTGAAAAAAAAAGAAAAAAAAAGGGTGGGGGTGGGGGTGGGGTGGGGGTGGAAGGTGGGGGGGGGGGGGAAATATACCAGTGCAGTGACATTTGACAACAATTCTCTCCCCGACACACACAATCCATACTATCACACACACACACACACACACACACACACACACACACACACACACACACACACACACACGTCCTTCCACATCTACTTAAAATCAAATCCACATCATGCTCCAAGCTCATGAACACGATGGTGTCCTGTGTACCCTCCCCACCCCCCCCCCCCCCCCTCTGCCCCCTGCTCCCACACACACACCACACCACTCCCCCCTCCCTACCCCTCTCCCTGACCATCCTCCATCAGCCCCATTTCTCGTTCTTCCCCTCCCCAACCCCTCCTTATGCTTTTCTTCTCCACTGATCCAAGAAAGAATAGCGAGTGCATCGGCACGTAACATCGCCAGCTGGCGCGTAGCGAAAAGAAACCGCTTCTGTATCGCCGATAAAACACGTTAGTTCGTCCTTCAACACTGACACACCGTCGACACGACACCAGCGGTTCAGTTACACAACTAACCACGCTCGGCACAACAAGTACAACAAGTAAGTATATGCTTCAAAACGTGTATACATTAGATTAAAAACGAAAGCTGAAAATGCAGTTTTGGATGTGGGAGAATGTGATTGTGGAACCTAAAAAGTGGTGGTGACGGTGTATTCTCACAGAGGAAGAGAAGTATGAGGGAGGTTTTCTTGTTAAAAGATTTGACGTGAAGGTACGCGAGTGTGTTTAATTTTGTCACTGTCACCCTACTGTTTACGTAGAGAAGTGCGTTCAGCCGGTAGAATTGTTCGCCTATACTTAAATTTTCTGTGTACGTTTTTCTTTTAAACTGATTGCCTTACTTTAATTTTAAGTGATTGACAGTCTTACAACCGCTCTTGACAGATAAAGACGCTATGGTCGTGTTCACTATCAGTTTGTAAAAAAGGTCAGGTTCTAATTTCGTTATTTACCATAAATCTCGACCCAATGTTTACTTCTTTTTTTAAACCCTCTCTTCTGGTACTCTGTATTACTTGCTACTACTGTTTATTACTCTTCGCTATTTCCCCCTCTGTTTTGAATATTTGATTTTCCATA
>JADBJO010001944.1:357500-359243 GCA_016801955.1 Conus betulinus | reverse complement strand
CTCCCCACTCTCCCCCCCCCCCCCCCTCGATCTTAACCGCTTTTTCTTTGTTTATTGTTGCCATCACCATTATGGTCGTCTTAATCCTTGTCATCATCTGATTTTTTTCATTGTCAGATAATGGACAAGCGAGCGAGGGAGAGAGAGATGGAGAGAGAGGAGAGAGAGAGAGAGAGAGAGAGAGAGAGAGAGAGAGAGAGAGAGAGAGAGAGAGAGAGAGAGACAGACAGACAGACAGACAGACACAGACAGACAGACAGACAGACAGACAGATGGATGAATCTAAATAGATAATTAGATCTATGGAGAGAGAGAGAGAGAGAGAGAGAGAGAGAGAGAGAGAGAGAGAGAGAGACAGACAGACAGACAGACAGACAGACATGATGGATGAATGAAATAGGTTGGAAGAGCTCAGTTGGTAGCACGCCGGATTCGTGATCCTGGTGTTCCTCGGGCAGCGAGTTGGAATCTCCGCCAGGCCGTTAGTGTACGGGGTGTGTGCAAGAAAGGGGGGGGGGGGGGAGGGGCGAGGGTCACTTGGAGTACAACGTTAGTTGGTACTGACTCCATATCCAGTAAAAAGTTTTTTTTCGAGTGAGACCGTTTTCCGAGTTAGACCGTAAAATAAAAAACAAAAAAACAAAAAAAAACAAAACACACACACACACACACACACACACACACACACACACACACACACAAACAGGAAAAAAATCGAAGTTTCATGTGTGGAACGCATGCATAACATCTCGCGCGCTAAGTGAAATCCCACCGGTAAACCATTCGGAAGAGAAGGCCAGTTTGGCAGTGGATGTGGACGTCTAGTATACGCGTAGCGTGGACCCTCTGTTTAAAAAAAAAAAAAAAAAAAAAAAAAAAAAGAAAGAAAATCGACAAACTAAATGGGAAAACTGAGCGATGTATGTATGAAGGACACCTGGGGGGGGGGGGGGGGGGGGGGGGGGGGAGCAACAGAATGCAGAGGCAGCGGGGAGTTCGCTTTACAGTCGGCTTTACCCTGCGAATGGGCACCCGTGGTGCGTAGACGTGAGCGTGGGTTGGGAAGCGCTCACAGCTTGGTCTCTCTCCGAGGATAGGCGATATTAGAGAAGTATTCACAACAACAACAACAACAACAGCATCAAACTTTAAAAGACAAATTATTAAGATTCCGCCGGACAGAAGGGACAAACGAATTACGAGACAGAAACACGACGCGTTTTTAAAACGCGGTCAGTTTGAGAAGAGGAGTGATTGTTTGTTCGTTCTTCGTTTTCATTGTCCTGAATGTTGTTTCTCTCTTGTCTGAAGAAGTCCTTAAGAGGTCGAAACGCGTCGCGTCTTTTTTTTGTCTCTTCTTTTTTTTTTTTTTTCTCCCCCCCCCCCCCCCCCCCCCCCCCACACGGCGGATCATTAATAATTCGTTTTTGAATGTGTGTCAAAGTCCGGCTGCAAGTCACCTCACTTTGAAACTAACAACAACAACAACAACAACGATGATAATGCGGATGATAATATTAATAATAATATTAATAGTAATGATAATTGATGATAGTGATAATAATAATTGTAATGATCATTATTACTATATAATAAGAATAATATTACCACTGGTAATAAGCAGACTGACACAGACACACACAGATACACTGACCAACAGACATGCGCACCGATCATGCCTCCCTTGTATGCATTTACTTCAAGCAAATCGATAAATAGTAGATAACATCGATGGTAGATAAT
>JADBJO010001944.1:337500-342500 GCA_016801955.1 Conus betulinus | reverse complement strand
TCTCTCTCTCTCTCTCTCTCTCTCTCTCTCTCTCTCTCTCTCTCTCTGTCTCTCTGTCTCTGTCTGTCTCTCATGTTTATATTATTATTTGAGTTTGTAGTAGTAGTCTGTTCCCATGCATTTGATACCATTTGCATGTTGACTAGTGCAATCGCTTTCTTTGCTTTTTCACACACTGCTATATTGACTCGCATGTTTTCCATGTTCTTTCTGATTTTTTGTTACATTGTATGTTATGGTGTCAATAATATATATATACATACATATAGATAGATAGCTAGATAGATACGATAGATAGATAGGTAGATAGATCGGTAGGCATTTACTAGCAAGTAGGTAGGTAGGTAGTAGGTCCATGTAGATAAGATGTTGGTGTGTGTGTTGCGTGTGTATGACTCGTAATGTGTGTGATGGGTGTGTAGTGTGTAGTGTGTGGTGTGTGTGTGTGGTGTGCTGATGTGTGCGTTGCGTGAGTCGAGTGTGTGTGTGTGGGTGTGTGTGTGTGATGTGTGTGTGTGGTGTGTGTGTGTGTCCTAGGGCGTGAGTCTGAAAAAGGTTTTTAAATCTGACATGTTTTGTGTGGTAAATTTCAGAGAGAGGACAGAGATGAGACAGGGCAGAGAGAGAGAGAGACAGAGAGATAGCACCCTTGATACGGAATCATTTTTGAAGCTAGTTACACAGGATGAAGGATCCACTGTCAGCTCTTATGGTAGACACCCATGTACCAGATCTGATCTCCCCTTTTGGACCTTTTATGTCATCATAGGTCTGTCAGATTTGACTTGGAATTAATAATCCTCTTACCACCCCTTAACCTCAGTTTTGTACCTCCCAATTATCTGTGCTTGTCTCTGTCTCTGTATTTCTCTATCTCCGTCTGTCTGTCTGTCAGTCAGCCAGTCTGTCTGTCTGTCTGTGTGTTGGCAGTCTGGCTGTCTGCGTTGTCTGTAGTCTGTCTGTATCAATCTTCTCTCTCTCTCATGCTGTTCTCCTTGTTTTCTCACTGGTGTGTGTGTGGGTGTGTTTGTGTGCTGTGGTGTGGGTGTGTTGTGCCCGTCCGTGCGTGTGTGTTGTTTCTGTCTTACCTGTCGCCCGTATGTCTGTATGTCTGTCTGTCATTTAGTGTCGTCTGTCTTACCTGGTACTGTCTGTCATGTCTTGTCTCTCTCTCTCTCTATCTCTAGCTCTCTCTCTCTCTCTGTATCCTCCTACTCCTCCTTTCTCCTCCTTCTCCTCCTCCTCTTCTTCTTCAGTCAAAACCGTTTTCCTATCCTCATTTTTGCTGCTCTCTCACACCCACCCACCCCCCCCCTGCCGCCCACAATTCCTCCCTGATCCGGCCCCTGTCCCCCCACACCCAGTAAGTAATGCAATAGGAGATAGCGGCCAGGGTGGACTAGCACATCTCTCAGTCCTTCCGCCCCACCACGGTCATACATTCCCTGGCAGCATCACGTGCTGAAAAGTAAATGAAGGAGGAAACGAGACGCAAAAGAAGAAAGAAGAACGAGACGAAAGGAAAGAAAAGAAGGAAGAAGAAAGAACGAAAGAAAGGTAGTTAAAGTAGTACAGTGTCCCAGCATTCAGATCCTGGTTTCTGAATGTGAAATATTCTACTCCAGCCTCTGACATTCAGAGGGGTGTCTGTGTTTCATGCATGCAGTGCTTAACAAGGAGGGCTCTTCCATGTTTTTTTTTTTGGGGGGGGAGGGTGGACGGGGGGGGGATCACTTTTTTGGCCCAAAGCCCTTGAGGATCGATACAGGCATCGGAGTGGAAGGGGGATATGCACTGGAAGAATTGAAATGTACAAGCGGAGTGTTCATTTTACACACACACACACACACAACACACAACACAACACACAACACACACACACCCAACATACACCTCACTATACTATATATATATATATGTGTTGTGTGTGTGTGGTGTGGGTGTGTGTGTGTGTGTGGATAGATAGTAGATAGCATAAATAGATAGATAGATAGATAGATACAAAATTTACATTTAATGCGGATCCTGCATTTATAACTCGGTTCCACTGAACGCAAAGATAATCGTGAAGGGTGTGTGTAGTGTGTGTGTGAGTGTGTGTGTGTGTGTGTGTGTGTGTGTGTGGTGTGCGTGCGTGCGGTGCGTGCGTGCGTGTGCGGGCGCGTGCGTGCGTTTGTGTGTGTGTCTGTGACAGGGAAGAGGGAGGGATATGTACCGAGTCACAGCACCCTAGCAACTAGTTGAGTTACAAACGTGCAAGTGCCATAACACTGTAGATGAACATTTAAGATTCAGTGAGGTAACACACAGGTGTTTGATGCGTATATGCGAATAAACTGCAGACACATGAAGAGCAGGGAAGAGAAGAGGAGGAGGAGAAACAGAAAAATCAGAGAGAGAGAGAGAGAGAGGAGGTTGGATGGAGGGACCAAAGGGTAAAGAGAGAGAAGAGAGGGGGGAGAGAGAGAGGGGGGGTAGGAGAAAGGAGGGACAAAGGTGTGGAAGAAGAGAGAGAGGGGGGGTAGGAAAGGGGACAGGAAAGGAGGGACAAAGGGTGAAAGAGAGAGAGAGAGGCGGGGAGAGAGGGGAGGTGGGGGGAGAGGAAAGGGGGAGAAGAGAAGGGAGACGAGAGAAAGGATTGGAGGAAAAAAAGGAGAGAGAGGGAGAGGAGAGAGAGAGAGAGAGAGAGAGATGAGAGAAGAGCTTGAGAGAGAGAGAGAGAGAGAGAGAGAGAGAGAGGAAAGAAGGATGGGTGAACAGTCGATAAGGAAGAGAAGAAAGAAAAAAGAAGGAAGAGAGAAGGGCAGGGGGAGGGGAATCCCTATCTTCCCCTCCCCACACTACGCAGTCATGCCATTCTGACAGTATCGCCTTTAACATTAACCCCGCCTTCTATGGATCTTAAAAGCGTGGCACCCCGAACCCCCCCCCCCCCCCCCCCATCCCCTCCCCCCCACCCACTCTCCCCTGCCACTACTCTTTACCTCCCCTTATCATACACTTTCACCCCCCCCCACCCCCACCCCCCATCCCCAGCCCTCCTCCTCCGTCCCCCTCCCTCCTTTCAGAGTCCTCTCAATGTATATCTTCTGGTTGTATTATGGTGTTATCTGTTGCGAAGTGCTTTTCCCAAGATCGGGTGTGTATGTTACTGTTTGCTCCTGTAGCGTTGAGCCCGGAGACGATCTGGATGATTGAGATTTATGGCAGGACCATTGTAGAGATGGGTGGATTGAGGTACTCAAAGACCAAGTCTTGATTGCTTACTGGGAATCGGAGAGGGTGGAAGTTCCTTTCGCATTCTTTGTGTGTGTGTGGGTGTGTGTGTGTGTGTGTGTGTGTGTGTGTGTGGTGTGTGTGTGTGTGTGTGCGTGCGTGCGTGTGTGTGTGTGGGTGTGTGTGTGTGTGTGTGTGTGAGGAGGGCCGTTGTCCTGCAGGATACTGGCATGCACACCACCTGTGCGGAACGTTAAGAAAAAGTTTTGTTTGTTTGTAGAGGTAATTTTTGTACAGCACGGCGAATTAACGAATAATCTGTGTGTGTGTGTGTGTGTGTGTGTGTGTGTGTGTGTGTGTGTGGTGTGTGTGTCCGTCTGTCTGTCTCTCTGTCTGTCTGTCTGTCTGTCTGTCTGTCTGGTCTGTCTGTCTGTCTGTCTCTCTCTCTCTCTCTCTCTCTCTCTCTCTCTCTCTCTCTCTCCCATGCACACATCTATACACGGATGTACATGCACGCGCGTGGTCTGCACGCGTTGACGCGCACAGAGATGCAAAGAGAGAGAGAAAGGGCACACAAAAACACTTTTTTGAAAGTTAGTTCTGCATTTTCTTTTTCAGGTTCGTCCTCCACTTCTTGGGGTTTTTTTGTTTAGGTTCGTCCTCCACTTTTTGTTTAGGTTCGTCCTCCACTTTTTTTTGTTTGTTTGTTTGTTTCGATTCGTCCGCCACTTTCTGTTTAGGTTCGTCTTCCAATTTTCTGTTTAGGTTCGTCTTCCAATTTTTTTGTTTAGGTTCGTCATCCACTTTTTTGTTTAGGTTAGTCCTCCCCTTTGTTTAGGTTAGTCCTCCACTTTGTTTTAGGTTAGTCCTCCACTTTGTTTTAGGTTAGTCCTCCACTTTGTTTAGGTTCGTCATCCACTTTGTTTTAGGTTAGTCCTCCACTTTGTTTTAGGTTAGTCCTCCACTTTGCTTTAGGTTAGTCCTCCACTTTGATTAGGTTAGTCCTCCACTTTGTTTTAGGTTAGTCCTCCACTTTTTGTTTAGGTTCGTCCTCCACTTTTTGTTTAGGTTCGTCCTCCACTTTTTTGTTTGTTTGTTTGTTTCGATTCGTCCGCCACTTTCTGTTTAGGTTCGTCTTCCAATTTTCTGTTTAGGTTCGTCTTCCAATTTTTTGTTTAGGTTCGTCATCCACTTTTTGTTTAGGTTAGTCCTCCACTTTTGCTTTAGGTTAGTCCTCCACTTTGATTAGGTTAGTCCTCCACTTTGTTTTAGGGTTAGTCCTCCACTTTGTTTTAGGTTCGTCATCCACTTTGTTTAGGTTAGTCCTCCACTTTCTTGTTTAGGTTTATCATTCTTTTTTTTTTAAGGTTCGTCCTCCAGGATTTTTAGGTTCGTTCTCTACTTCTTGTTGTTGTTTTGATAGTCTTCCACTCTTTTTTTAGGTTAGTCCTTCCACTCTTTTTTAGGTTAGTCCTTCATTTTTTCAAGGTTAGTCCTCCCTTTTTTTTTTTTTTTTTTTAGGTTAGTCCTCCACTTTATTCTTAAGTTAACTCTCCACTTTTTTCTTACCTTAGTCCTCCACTTTTTTCAAGTTAGTCCTCCGCTTTTTTTTCTTACGTTAGTCGTCCCCTTTTTGTAGATTTGTCCTTCGCTTTTTTTAGGTTCGTCCTCCATTTATTAAAGGATAGTCCTTCACTGTTTTCTTAATTTTTTTTTTTTTAGGTTAATTCCCCACTTTTTTTTTTTTTTAGGTTAGTCCTCCAGTTTTTTTTAGGTTAGTCCTC
>JADBJO010001944.1:325000-327500 GCA_016801955.1 Conus betulinus | reverse complement strand
ATGAGTTAAATTTTTCAGGTGTGCTAAATTATTTAGAGTCCCTGAGCTAACGTTTTGAATTCGTTAGATCCGTATGCTGAATTTCTTGGATCCTTTTTGTTAAAGTCTTGCGGTTCCTGAACTAAATTCTTGGGGAACCCTGCATTAAGCTCCACAGGTGTCCCTGTGATGAACGTCCTTGGGGTCCCTGGGCTAGATTCCTAGGGTTCATGAAGTTGATTTTTAGGATGTTTATACTAAATTGCTTTAGTTTCCTGGGCAAAACTTCTCAGCTTTCCTATACTGAATCCTTTAGTATCCCTTTGTGAATTTTTTACTATATCCTGTTACACGTTCCTTTGAATCCCAGAGCTTAAATCTTGAGGATGTGAAGTCTACATTTTCTGGAAGGAAAAGAGAAAGAAAAGAGCTTGTGTGTAAATCAATATCGTCCAACTAGCCGCCGTGGAGAAGTGATTAACGTCACAGACTCCCGGCTTGGAGGTTGTAGGTTCGATTCCCATCAGAGCCATAGATTTGTGGTATTTTTATGCCCCGACCGGCTCCTACCCAGTGCTGAGTTTGCTATGGGCTCTTTTGGGAAGACTGGAACCAGTCGAGTTGTGTTCACTAATTGGAGACACAAGTTTCATCTACTAACGTGATGCGTCTCTTAGAGTGTTTGTTGCTCAAGTATCCTGACAAACACTGGGGATGCATGTCATGGGCCTAGTTGATGCCGGGATATACCTTGAGAGGAAGCAGAGAGTGCAGTCCCATCATTCATTCTCAGACCAGAATTGAAATACATAGTATCGTCGTTATCATACTCGTCCTCATCGATCAGTATTTAGAAAAAAAAAGGGGTCTCACATTCAGAGGGCCCTTCGTGCCCTACTTTTATGATAACATCAGTTTCGGTTGCCCTGTCCACGTCCATGGCCTGGGTTTGGTGATTTCGGGGTCACCCGTATCGGCAAATTATTTTATGGTTACCGTGTTTGGATGGACGTCCTCCGGAGGGTGAGCTCATTCACGCCGGCCCTGCAACTAAGCAGTTACTGTCGTCAGTAAGGGGCACAGCAGGATGTGTCCTGCGTGTGGTGAATCAGAACAGGTGCCACTGAACACCACCAAAGTGACTCGGGCAGCAGTGCAGTGTCTCTTCTGGTGGGTTACCTCAGGACGAGTTGACCTTGACTGCTCCCTGTGCATTGCCGGTGCCGGACTGCGGCTGTGGACGAGGGGTCGGAATGAGCAGCGTGATTGAAATGCCACTGAGGCAGCACAGAAGAGAAAAACACACAAAAGTAAAGAAAAAAAAAGAAAAAGAAAAGGTACCCCCAAAGACAGACGTAAACTGGTACTTTCCAAGACAGGTATCAGTTAGTACTTTCCAAGACAGCTGTGAATTGGTATTTTCCAAAGAACGAATCTGGTATTTTTCCCGACGATATACTAAAATGAATACTTCCTAAGACAGAGATAAACATATTCGTTCGAGGACGGCGCAACAGGTACTTTCAAGACATGCGCGACCTGGTTCTTTCAAGACAGGTGCGCGAGACAGGTTCTTTCCGAGACAGGTTCTTTCCAAGACAGGTTCTTTCCAGACAGATTCTTTTCAAGACGTGAAAAACTGGTACTTTCCTACACCGGTGCAGACTGTTATTTTCTGTGACAGACTTACAAGTGCACTTTCGAAAATGAAATGTGCGAAGTAGCACTTAAAAACAACAAAAGCACAAATTGACAAATTAAGGACAGGCGCAAATTAGAATTTCTCAAAACAGACGCTAATTATTGCTAAGATAGACACAAATTGGTACTAAGAAGGGCGCATATTCGTGTATTCCAAGACAGGCCAAAATTGACACTTCCAGACAGGCTCAAAGTGTTTCTTAAATGTACGAATTTTGTACTTTTTTTATAACAAACAGGCACAAATTGATGAAAACAAGTGCATCATCGTAGCTACCAACACGACGTACGCAAACGGGCACTTTGTAAAACAGACTCGGAGTACTTTCCAAGGCAGAAGCAGAGGGATGCTTTCCAAGACGCGCAAAAAAAAAAACCCAACCAACCAAACAAACAAACACTGGTCAAAACATGTGCAAACTGAGACTTTCTAAGACAGGTGCAATTCGGTACTTTCCAAGACAGGCGCACATTTGCATTTTCCTAAACATGTGCAGATTGGTGCTTTCCAAGACACACAAAATTAGCATGTTTCAAGACAGACGCATGTCGGTGCAGGCCATCATTGGAACTTTCCAAGACAGGTGCAGTTTAATGTTTTTGAAGGCGGATTGGAGTTGGAACTTTTCGAGACAGGGGCCAATCGGCACAGGCTTAAATGGACACTTCTCAAGACGGGCGGAAATTGGTACTTTCCCAAGACAGGCGCAAGTTTTGTGTTGTTCAAGTTGGATAGAAAAAATTACTCTTCCCAGGACCAGCGTAAATTAGTATTTCACAAGTCATGCGCCCGTTGGTAATACTTCCTAACGCAGGAGGG
>JADBJO010001944.1:317500-320000 GCA_016801955.1 Conus betulinus | reverse complement strand
TCTCTCTCTCTCTCTCTCTCTCTCTCTCTCCTATAATTCAGTCAACACAGTGCAATAGTGTACAATGTAATGTAATGTAATGCAATGCAATACAATGCAGTATAATCCAATCCAGTTCAGTCCAAAGTAAAGCACGTCAGGATAGATATAATATAGCGCAGTATGGTGTACAGCGGTGCAATGTGATACAATGCTAACAATACAGTGCAATATGATACAATTACAGTGCGCTGACATGTTGTGCCATGCGATAAATTCCAATTGTAACGCGATATGTGCAGTTCAGAGCAATAAACTATCACACAATAAACACAATTCAAAATATAAACAAAAAACAGTAAATCAGTAAATCGACAAAGCACAGCTACGCCTAGTTCGTACTAACAATAGATATGACGAAGCATGATTTATTTGTCTTTAAAAAAAAAAAAAAGCTGAAAACATATCGATGCGAAGGTATGTTATCGTCAACAAAACCTAGCGTTATCATGGCATGATCCGGGTCCTTACAACATGGCGACAGATGGCCTCGCTCTCCTACCCTCCCCATTTCCCCCTCACCTCCCGCCTTCCCTCCTGCCCCGATATCCCCCACACCTACCTCCCTTTCCTGGATAACTGACTTCCGTTGACGTAATTTGTCCAAGCGCGGCCTCTGGCGGACGCCAAGACTGGGTACTTCTGACAGGTCCCGATAACTCCGCCTAGTTTATGTCCCTGCAGTTATCGGCCTTTATTGATCGCAACACGCTCGTTTGAAGCCCGGGAGCGTTGGCTTTTGTCAGACTGGATTGCTGGCGTTCCTCTGGGAAGACTAAGGATGACCGCCCACAATCCCCGCCGTGATGTAGGGAGCGCCTTCCATTCCGCCCCCACCCCCCCCCCGTCTCCCCTTCCCTTCTCCTTTCCCCTTTAACCTTATTCTTTTTTTTTTCTTCTTTTCAGTCCACCCCCTTTGAACGTCTGTGCCCTAGTTCTGTCTGTTCTTTGTCTGTTGACGACATACTGTCCAGAAGACTGTTGAGAAGACCGTGGATTTCCATCACTGCTATGTCTGTTGTCAACATACTATGTGTAGTCACTGAGAAGACCATAGATTTCCATCCGTTCTGTGCCGTTGACAACATACTATTATGTAGTTACTAAAAAGACCATGGATTTCCATCTGTTCTATGTTGACAACTTTCTGTCTTTTGTTACTGAGAAGACCATGGATTTCCTTCTGTTCTATGTCTGGGGACAACATACTGTCTATCGTTACTGAGAAGACCATGGATTTCCTTCTGTTCTATGTCTGGGGACAACATACTGTCTATCGTTACTGAGAAGACCACGGATTTCCTTCTGTTCTATGTCTATGGACAACATACTGTCTATCGTTACTGAGAAGACCACGGATTTCCTTCTGTTCTATGTCTGTGGACAGCACACCATTTGTGTTTACAAAGAAGACTATGGATTTCTATCTGTTCTGTGTCTGTGGACAGCATACTGTCTGTGTTTAGTAAGAAGAACATGGATATCCAATTGTTCTATGTCCTATGACATTGAAGTTTCAGTTGCTGCTATGCAGGCCATGGATCTCCATCTGCTGTATGCCTTTAGACAGAATACCGTTTGTTCTTACTGTACAGACCAGGGGTCTCCATCTGCTGTATGCCTTTTGACAGAATACCGTTTGTTCTTACTGTACAGACAATGGATCTCCCATCTGCTGTATGTCTTTTGACACAATACCGTTTGTTCTTACTATACAGACCAGGGATCTCCATCTGCTGTATGCCTGTAGACACAATACCTTTTGTTCTTACTGTACAGACCAGGGTCTCCATCTGCTGTATGCCTTTTGACACAGAATACCGTTTGTTCTCACTATACAGACCCAGGGATCTCCATCTGCTGTATGTCTTTTGACACAATACCGTTTATTCTTACTGTACAGACCAGTGATCAGTATTTGTTTGATGTCTGTTGACAACATATTGAATCATTTTGTTTGTTTGTTGCTTTTTTGTAAAAACAACCCCCCCCCCCCCAAAAAAAAAAAAAAAAAAACTTAACTTTGATATGTTCCCCATTTCAATTCATATAGGCCTATCTACCCCCCCCCCCCCCCCCCTCCCCCCATCACACCCCACCCTCCGCCCAAATTCTTCCCGTTCATACTGCACTCCCCCTCCTCCCTACTTCCTCCTTCCCTCATTTTCACATATTCACATCGTGGTATGATTAAGCTAAATAAAATAGAATGAAATAAAATTAAACAGAGAGGGCACGAAGCATTCTGATCAAAGGGATTAAATCTGACGTTCTTCATTAACAACACTTGATGTTTGACTGATAGAATCTATAGTGGTCAAATGAAGATGTGGCCAAAGAGAATGCCGTACTGGCTTCATGTTCTGATATAGGTGACATCGCAGAAAGGTGCCAAAAAAAGCACCACCACACAGACCACACAGATAACAACAGGAGTATTCCCCATGACATTTCACAAGTC
>JADBJO010001944.1:312500-315000 GCA_016801955.1 Conus betulinus | reverse complement strand
CTCATTAGCTATCAATTCGGATACCATACAAACTATTTTACTTTTCCAAGGGAAAAAAACCAACCTTAACCTTTCGAAAGCAATCTATGTAGACAGAGTCTGATACAAAACTGAATTTTCCAGCGATCATCTCTTACATCTCGTGGCGTTAGCAGCTAGCAGAAGTTGAGCTCAAGTTTTCAAGTGCAAGCAAGTCAACTGTTGTCTTCGTGTTTCACTGACTTGGCCGCCAAGAGCTGTGTCACACCAGAGTTGGAAAACAACATTTCGTGTCGACATAAACGGGGAGAATCGTGTTTCCTGTGTTTTTCCTGTCTGACACGCTTTCGTAAGAAGCAGCTTTCGTTAGAAACAGCTTTCGAAGCTGTTTCGCGCGCGAACTCATTTCACGACACGTTGTAATCCGGCGAAATACATGTCTTGCATTTTGCATCATGAACCCTTAAGCGGTGCCGTTAATGAACAGACTCGTGACTATGCCACGCTGGCCAATCAGATGACAGTTTCAAAGTGAGGTCACTGCAGGCGGAAACTGAAACAAACTTCAAAGAAAAATTGCTATACCGCCGAACGAAAGAGACAGACAAGTTACAAGACAAAACACGACACAGTTCGACCTCCTTGGTCTTCTTCAAGCAAGACAGACAACATTCAAGACAATGGAAATGAAGAACGAACAAATCACTTGTCTCCTCAAATTGGGCGCAGTGAAGGAAGAACGAACAACCACTTATCTCCTCTGCAATTTGCGCCCAATCTGATGAGATAAGTGATTGTTCGTTCTTCGTTTTCATGGTCTTCAATGTTGTTTACCTTGCCTGAAGATGATTACGCTCAATTTTAGGAGATAAGTGATAGTTCATTCTCTTCGTTTTCATTGTCTTCAAATGTTGTTCGTCCTGCCTGAAGAAGACCAAAGAGGTCGAAACGCGTCGTGTTTTGTCTTCTAATCTGTTTATCTCTTTCGTTCGGCGGAGCAGCAGTCATTTTTTTTTCCTCGTAAGTTTGTTTCAGTTTCCGCTTTTAACAGACGAGAACTGGAAAAGCCCGCTTCAAATCCTTCATGGAAACTGCGTGTGTCGGTATCGCTCGAATCATTTCATTGCCGGTTATCCCGTAGGGCTGCAGTGAGATTTCAAGAAACAGGCATCGAAAACGAAGTGGGCGGACCTCGTGGACCATTTATGTCGTCTACTGGTCGAACCACGGGCAGCATCATGCATGCAACTACTCCAAAGGTCGGCATTTTGCCGTGGTTATCTTTTCGTACAGCATGCTAAAAAAAAAAAAAAAAAAAGAAAAAAAAAAAAAAAAAAAAAAGAAAAAAAAAGAAGAAAAAAAAAAAAGAAAGAAACAAAAAAAAAAAGGAAAAAACAAAAAGAAGCTGAGAGATCCTCATTGCTCAAAATTGTGTGGGCATCTCTGTTTTACCTGGAAACAATGTTAACTGGCATAGACCTCAGGATGATTGACGGCTGGTGAGAATTATCGGCTACACTCTGGAAAAAAAAAAAAAAAAAAAGGGGGGGGGGGGGGGGGAGGGGGGAATGGGAGGATGGAAGACTCACAAAAAAAAAAAAGCATTGAAAAAAATGTGAAAAAATTGGCGGTAGGAGGACAAAAAAAAAAAAAAAAAAAAAAACAGCAAGAAAATGTCCATTAGTAGCAGCACAACATAGGGACTTGCATGGTGCGTGGGAGTTGGAGAAAAAGGTAAAAGGGAAAAAAAAAAAAAAAAAAAAAAAAAAAAAAAAAAACCCCCTTTACACAAAAAAAATGGAGAGAAAAAAAACAACCAAACAACAAAAGACAAAAGAAGTAAAGGAGAGGGATAGAGAAAAAGAGTACACTCTGCAGAATAGCCTTTTCGTTGTCATGAAATGCTAGGGTCTGGAAGATTCCTCCTCTGGGGATCGTTTTCTGTTTCTAGACGCGGAGAAATCATTCGTCACACCCGTCAGGCTTGTTCTCAGGGAACCTCTACCAATCAGACGCCGTTTCCAGTTATGGTGTTCTGATGGGGACAAAACACAGCAGAGTGCAATGAAAAATAGTTATTTCTTTCCAACTTCTGGAAACCATTACATTGCAAGGAAGTAATTTTCAATGAGTGGACTTTGATGCGTGCTTGCATTTTTTTTTCTGATCTCTCTCTCTCTCTCTCTCTCTCTCTCTCTCTCTCTCTCTCTCTCTCTCTCTCTCTCTCTCTCTCTCTCTCACACACACACACACACACACACACACACACACACACACACACACACACATATACATACACACACACATGTATACATATATGTGTAAGCGCGTGCATGCACGCGCGCACGCTCGCGCGCGTATGCGCGCGTGTGTGTGTGTCGGGTTACGCGATTCGCCCACGACATGTAAACCTTCATGTGATTGGTCGCAGACCTTGGTGCCGCCCAGCGCGTGATGGTGATACCCCCAAGTCTGTCGCTCCAGTCGTTCCACAAAGAACGGTAAGAGCCGAGGGAAGACG
>JADBJO010001944.1:300000-302500 GCA_016801955.1 Conus betulinus | reverse complement strand
TGTTGCTGGTGCTGTTGTCTTTTACTCCTGACAGGAATCGTTGAATAGTTGACGTTTCTTTACCACGTGATGACAGCCATAGGATGGTTCCTAACGGTCGACTGGGTTGTGAACAACGAAAATTGACAATCCAGCGCGAAAGAGGTCATGGATGTATGACCTGTGTAATGAGTGCTAGTATTTCGCATAGACTTTTCGTCTACTTCTTTTTCTTTTCTTTCTCTAATTTTTTGTTGTTGTTGTTGTTGCTAGTTGCAATTTCCTAGAACTACAGATAAAACAAAAAGTGTTTATGGAAAACCTGATGTTAGTTTGTATTGTTACAGTCAAACCACTCTTGCAGCCGTGTCTAAATGAAAGAAGGGGGTCGGAATAGCTGAGTGTGGGTAGAACGTCGAACTCGTGACCCTGGTGATCCTTGGATATCGGGTTCGTATCTTCGATAAAAGGGGATTTTTTTTATCCTCGGAATTAACGTTGGTTCTGACTCCATTTCCCTACAAGTCCTTCGAATGATACTATAAAACCTAGGTTCTATACGTGAACGTGCACAGAGCATCCTGCGCACACGTACAATCCCATCACCAACTTTCGGACGAGAGGGTCACTTTGACCGTTGGTATGGATGATACGCATGCACATGGATGCATCCTTAGTGGAGAAAAAAAAATTTGAGGGTATTTGTGAAAAACTGGGTGAGGAACATTCAATAAATGACACGGGAAAACGAATGAGTAGAGCCAGAGGGCAGCTCGTCAGGCAGCTCTACCCACGTTGGCAGTCCGTTGTGTGTAAACGAGAAAATGGATTGTAAAGGGCTTAGATGTAGTCTCTAACCGAGAATAGACGCCATGAATAAGACTAATGATGGTATTAATTCCAAAGACGACGACCACCAGCACCACATGAATATGATGATGATGATGATGATGATGATGATGATGATGATGACGAGAAGAAGAAGAAGAAGCTGAAGACGACGACGACGACGATGACTAAGAAGAAGACACACAAGAACGAGAACAAGAAGAAGAAGGAGAAGAGAGACGAGGAGGAAGAGGAGAAGGAAGAGGAGGAGGAGGAGGAGAGGAGGAGGAAGAAGAAGAAGAAGAAAAAAAAAAGAATTGGTTTTTCGAAAACAGATTTCAAAGTGTACAACACATATATAATTGTGCTAAAGTGGGCACGGGGGGGGGGGCTCAGACCTCCACGATGGTCGAATACATCTTAGACCTGCCTTTTGAGACAGTTAATGAGTGACGCCAGGACTTTTTTTTTCTCCTTTTTTTTTTTTTTTTTTGTTTTTTTTTTTAACCGTCTGGAGGAGTAAGTGTAGGGAATGACAGGTTTACTTTCCGTGTGCTTTTTTTTAAAAAAAATTCTTTAAACAGGTCATTGACACATATGAAATTTCAACGTTAAATCATGGTTTGTTGTTGTTGTAGGTGGTGGTGGTAGTTGTTTTTTTGTTTGTTTGTTTGTTTTCTTAACGATTCCATGAAAATATGTTATAGATCGTTATCAAACTCGTATCAGTAACTTCACGGTATCTGTGTTCAGTGGACGATTTGTTATCACTTTGCCGCTTGATCTGAGTGGCCCCGCGGATCCGCAGCAGCAACGGGTCCGCGCGGTTCTAAGATCTCATTCCACCATTCCACCCAGTTTCGTTCAGATCGGTTTGGTTGTTTCAGCGTTCCAAAAACGTGTCACTAATGTTGCTGACTAATCCAGGATCCGTTCCTTGATCCGGATCAGTTCACGCACGGGTTCATGCCCGCCGCTGCCGCACTGCAACCGGAGGCGTGGAATCATTCTCTCTCTAGGCATTGATAGAAAGATAGCTTTCGCCGCAGCCGCAATCGGACCGCAGTCGCAGCCGGCAGAGAGTGGGATTTAAGCTTTTGTCTTTGGGTACATTCCCTTTCTTCCCCCCCCCCCCCCCCCCCCCCCCCCTTTCTTTTTTTAATTTTTTGTGTGTTGTTGTTGTTGTTGTGTTGTTGAGGGAGTTTAATTCCAGTGGTTCAGTAAGTTTTGTCTGATTTTGCTGACCGACCGACAGACAGACAAACAAACAAAACGGACGGACACAGGTGAAAAACGAGCGTCCTTGGCGAGGGAGGGGAGGGGGGGGGGGGGGGGAAGGGGTGAGAGGGTTTAAATACAAAATCCGTCACAGGTGAACGATTGTTCCTAACTAACTGAACAGACCAAAATAGAACGACTGGCACCATCAATGTCAGGCACGAACCAGGATAAGCGAACGTCAACTTGTGTATATAAACGGTACGGAGCACCCCCCCCCCCCCCCACCCCCCCCCCACCCCTTCCGCCCTACCCTCATCACCCCGAAAATAAGTAATGAAACAAAGAGAGAGAAAAAAAAAACACAGGGGAGGGGGAGAAGTGAACAAAACAATAAAACCAACAAAAAAAAAAAAAGAGTTAGGACCCCCCCCCCCCCCCCCAAAAAAAAAAAAAAAAAAAAAAAAAAAGAACG
>JADBJO010001944.1:272500-290000 GCA_016801955.1 Conus betulinus | reverse complement strand
CTCATCTGTATCAGATGTGACACACACCACTTAGCCCAGGTGGAAGGGGGTGGGGGGGGGGGGGGGGGGGGGGGGGGGGGGATTTTCAGCGGCGTTAGATGGCAAGATCTAAGCATAGCTCTGTCCACTGCCCCGCTGCGTCTGGCGAAACAAAATGATCCCTCTGTGTCTCCCCCCAACGACTGTATGGGCCCAGTGCATCTCCCCTTGAGGTAACTGCCACTAAATGCCTCCGTTACAGGAACGAAAGGAGAGGGAGGAGAGGGTAAATGGGAGGAGAAGGGGGAGGTGGTGAGAGAGGGTGTGTGTGTGTGTGAGGGGGAGGGGGGGGAGCGGGCAGAGGGGGGTAATTGGAACAGCTAGGTGAAAAGCTTGATGGTCGACTGGAAATAGACCGGCCAGACTTCAAACATGTCCCCGGTGATCCATGACATTGAATGAAGATATTGGGGGCGGTGGGGGGATGGGGGTCAGATCCCTCAGAGGACGGGGGGGGGGGGGGGGGGGGGGGTGGGGGGTGGGGGGGGGTCGTCATTGTTCAGGTGGCACATAAAGATCGCTTCTGTTGTTGGCGGCTGAAATGAGATCTTCCGATCTTCCAGATCGTAACACATCTCCGCCGGACCGAGTGTGAAGACGTGTAACCGGGGCGTCGATTAGCGTATGTGGGACAGGGTTAGGGAACGATTGTGGAGGACCACTCCCCGAGGAGGTCTGTCTGATACAGGTATCCACTGGCCCACAGGTCCTGGTACGGGCTATGTGCCTGTGATCAATGTCCCAGATAAAGCTCGTGAAAGCCGCTGGTGAGACATGGGGATGACAGGGGTCCACCCCAAGCTGGTCAAGAAGTGGGATTGAGGGATCGCATTTGAAAGTATCCATACCACAGAGCTTCTGCACAGGACGTATCAGGAAAGAGTGAAAACAAACTTTTTAGCATAATTACTAAGAATGTCACAAAAAAGGCAAGAAAATGTCGATCTTTTTATGGATGGTTTATCTGTACAAGTTCTTTTTGCGCTGGGAAGAAAAGCAGTTTAGGCAGAATCACAAAAGTAAGAAGAGTGTATAATTTGTCAAGAGCATTAAGGATAATACGCTTTTTCGAAACCTAATGTTCGTTTCAAGCGATGTAATTTTTTTTTTCGTTTTTGATTTGTTTGCAGTCAGGCAATGATTCCATCATGCGTACAAGCATTCTCCACATCCGAGAATGACTGAACACGTTTGAAGTTTGAGGACAAATGCATAACTTTAATCGTGGGGCGGTGATAGGATATCTATTTTGACAGGAAGCTCATTCCCAACATATAAGCCATGTGTGTTTCATTTTCAAACCAGCCATTCGCAGTGGCTGCATCAGACTAAAATAATGTAACAAAGTGAATAGTTGGGAAACAAAACAAACACGGAACTATATATGTACAAAAAAAACAAACTAATTCACACACTGTGTGTATAGCCAAGCCGATCTCTTAGGCTCATCAAGGTTTGAGAATTAAGGACTCAAATCATTCATGATTAAGTGAACTCCCTCGACTGTAAAGACCAGTTGACAATGATTCCACGTGTTATTTAGATCAAATACGATGGGACTTGATATGACCTACAGTAATCAAATTCTTCACAATGTCCAGTATCTGTCAGGGGTCTGCTGTATATGCCGGACGATGGCCGGACGGCGCTGACCCCGCGGCACAGCTTCTGTCGCCGTCACGCCCAGACGGCAGGGGAAGGCTGAGTGGAACGTATCACCTTGTCCTGCTGGCACAAGAGGGGTGGCTGTTGTCTGGTGTCGTGGCAGCACTTTGTGGCCGACAGAGCCGCCAAGTTTTACAGCAGGAACACGGGAAAACTGGAAAACGGCTTCAAAAGCCTCTGGGTCGGCGGACCTCGAGTTCCAGTCGTCCATTTTACGCCCCAGGGCTAATCACTCCCGGACCATAACTCCCGCCTTTCCCTCTCCCCCCTCCACCCCTGTCGCCCCGTCATCAAGCCCACCCCTCCTCCATCTCTCTTCCTCCTCCTCCGGCTTTCCGCCCTCTCCCGTCAACAGCTCCCTTCCTCCAGCCCTCCACTGCTCACACACACACACACACACACACACACACACACACACACACACACACTCTCCTCTTCTCCTCTCTCTCTCTCTCTCTCTCTCTCTCTCTCTCTCTCTCTCTTTGTCTCTCTTTCTCTCTCTCTCTTTCTCTCTCTCAAACACACACACACACACACACACACACACACACACACACACACAACACACACACTCACTCCCACCTCTCCTTCCGCGTCCCTCCACTCCATCCCGAGTCCCAGACGTTCCGCTTCAGAGAAGCACAATTGCTGCCTGTGGCAGGAATGAGGGGCTCGCACAGGCTTCGTCAAAGGCAGTAAAAAAAGCGGAGAAAGCGCCATGCGTGCGGTCCCATACGTTATCGCACCTCCAAGAGTGCCAAGAGCGCTGGGGCTACGGCCATTTGATGTTCTCTCGGCGACTCCTCCACGCTCTAACTCCCTCCCCCCATCCCCCCTGCGCTTCTAAACCCCCCCCCCCCACCCCCCCCACCCCTACTACTTCCAACACTGTCTTCCTTTCCCCCTTAGACCCTCACCACCCCTCTACTTCCCTACCACCCACCATCCCCCCCCCCCCCCCCCCCCCCCCCCCGCCCTCACACCGCCCCCTCCCACCTCCCCTCTCTCCTACACTCCTCACCGTATCTGATTCGGGTGACTTCCCTTGGACAGACTGTACTCTGCAAGATCTGAGTTCCTTCCCTTTGTTTGGACTTCCAAATACCCTCCTGTCTCTGTCTTTCTCTGTCTCTCTCTGTCTCTGTCTGTCTGTCTGTCTGTCTCTCTCTCTCTCTCTCTCTCTCTCTCTCTCTCTCACACACCACACACACACACACACACACTCGGCTGTGCCTTACGAACTTTACCTGCCCTGCCCTATACCCCCACGCACCCACCACCATAACCTTCCATCGACACTCTCCCCATCCCTCCCCCTTCCAACCCATCCTCTTATCCATCCGCCGCCGCCATCCCCCCCCCCCCCCCCCCCCGGCCCCGTCTGTCTGAGGCCCGGGTCAGGGAATGGATGCCAGGTGGGGAGAGACTAAAGGGTATCGGATTCGGTGGCCAAGGTGTGAAGATGGTCCTGGTTGTCAGGGAAGCGCATCTGTCCATCTTATTGGCCGGCTGAGAGAGATGGGGGTGGGCTCTGTGTGTGTGTGTGTGTGTGTGTGTGTGTGTGTGTGTGTGTGTGTGTGTGTGGGCGCGCGCGCGCGCGCGCGCAGGGCAAAAACCTTGGCCCTTCGAACCCAACTAAAGTCATGAGTCAGCTCAGGAATACCTACGTCCTAGTTGACCCAGCGGTGAAGTACCAAGTCTGAAGGCAGACCTTGAAGAGTTCGAATCTCGCCAGCACCCAACATAAAATCTTCAAACTGAAAGTTGTCGTTTAGATGGTATAAATGCAGTGTTGTATAGGTTACTCCCCCCCCCCTCCCCTCCCCGCCTACACCTGTTTCCCTGGGAAGTTTAATTTAGTCTTCTTCTTGTATAGCTATTGGTGACGGAGAACGTGAATCAGATCGTAAACAAAAAAAACCAGTGTATGTTGAAGCCACCAGGTCTAGGGAGATCATGGTAGAGAAAGTACAACTGGAATTTGAGATTTTCATTATTTTTCCATCGCTTCAGTTACCACCCTCGCCCCTTCCCCCCTCCTTAACGACTACTCCTCACTCCCCTCCCCACCTCCCCCCCTCTCCAACGATGAACGAAGAATTTTTTTTTTTTTTTTTTGTTAAAGACGGTCGTTAGCTGTTTAATTTTCACGCTACAATCATTTGTGTGTATTGATGGCGTAAGCAAAATTTTCTCTCCCTTTGGGTCATCTCATTCTCTCTCTCTCTCTCTCTCTCTCTCTCTCTCTCTCTCTCTCTCTCTCTCTCCTCTCTCTCTCTCTCTCTCTCTCTCTCTCTCCCACGATGTTCCCATTGTGGAAATAGCAGTCCATACTCATCATCGCTAGCAAAGAATTGTGCGAAGAAAAAAAACAACAGAATTTCGGGATAGTTTCGTAGGGCAAATCTGTATGGTGAAGCTTGACTGCGCGTACTGCGAGACCCTAAGCCGTGCACGTGAAGCACGTGGCAGGTTCTACCGACTGCGTCTGGGTGCAGCTGTTTGGGAATTTGGTGTTCAAATCTCCATTTCGCTTACTTACAAAAACGAAATATTCGGATGCGGCATTGTGATCGTATTCACCTTCTCACCTTTTTTTTTTTTTTTTCCTTTCTTTTCTTCCTCGTCTTTCCTTTCTGTCTCTTTCTTTTCCGATTTTTTTTTTTTTTTTTCCTTTTTCCCCCTTCCTTCCTTTGTTTCTTTTTGGTCAAACTCTGTTCTTTCTTATTTCGTCATTTTTTTTTCTTTCATTTTTTTTTATATTTCTTTCTTCGTACCTTTTCTTCTTTCTTTTTTTTTTCTTTTTTTCTGGCTTCTGGCTTTCTGTTCTTTCTGTCTTGCTTCATTTTTTGGTGTTTTTTTTGTGTTTGTTTGTTTGTCTCTTCTTTATTTATTTGTTTCATACTTTCTTTTACTTACTTTCCTTCCGTTGTTTCTTTGATTCTGTTTTTCGTTTTTAACCTTTATATATTTCCTTCTTTCTTTCTTTCTTTATTTCTTCTTATTTGTTCCTTTCCTGTTTCAGTTCTCTTCTTTTATTTTTTACTTATTCTCCGCTCTTAGACTGCAATTATCATGTTTACTAAGTTTCCTCCCTCGTAATGTAAAGAGACAGCCGATGGGTTTTAACACATCAGACTTTTTTTTTGTCCTTCGTTTTCTTTTCCTTTTTTTTTTTTTTTTTTTTGTGCTATTGCATTTTTTTTTCTACTCTGTCACTCATGCTAGGGCATCCACATTCCTTTTTACGGCAAAGCGCATTTCACCTGGCATGTTTGTGTTTCCTTATCCTGAGATTGTGTTTAACTCGTGAGCGCTGGGTCGCCGTTTACCCAATCAGAAAGAAGACGAATCAGAATCGGACGAATTATGTAGCCCACCATACACAGTAATGGTAAGGTAAGGTAATATTGCTTATAGGTAGCCGACCGCAAAGGGCCATAACAGGGCTGTCAGGGTGTTTGAAGTCAACTCACAATTCGTGTATTATAAAAAAAAAAAACAACAGCTTTCACACAACTTTTGAAATATACCTGAAAAAAAAAAACACCCAAAAGTTTGTTAAAAAATTTTCTTCTGTAAAATCTTAGATTAATTTTTTTTTTAAATGTTAATCTCCCTCAGAAACCAAAGATCACATCTTGTGGGACACCTCTGAACAAGGTTTTTTATGGAGTCTGCCGTAAAATGTTTATGTCTCACTCATGCAAGTACCAACACTAAAAGAATATGTTTTCACTGTGAGGAGTACATGACATGGAATGCACCACTAATACTTATATACAAAAGAGAACGACATTGAAAACAAAAACAACAGTTATACAGTCTAGAATCTTCCTCTGCGGTAGACTTTTTTTTTCTTTTTTCTTTCTTTCTTTCTCTTTTCTTTCTTTTTCTTTTTTTTTTTTTTTTTCGTGCGTCAGATCTTCAATCCTGTCGCCACGACGAACCCCACAGTCTTCTCAAGGTCTTGACGGCTGCCCCAAAGCTGCATCCTCAGTTCTGCATCCTACAGGCCAGGTTTGACCCGTAGAACATCGTGGGCTGGACAGTGTTGGGGACTATCATATGGAGTCTGAGATCCAGTGCCACATGGACACGCCTCTCTGTGTGGACAATCTTGATTCGGCTGAGGTGGCTCAGCAGTCGGCAGTGGCCAGTTCTCAGTCTGAAGAGGATCGTTTGCTGGTATCTCTGGAGCTGATGGATTGGATCAGCACCACTGTCTGAACCTATGCCCTCTCTTCCACAGGTTTTGAAATGGTTGTGGACGATAGTTTTGGCCTCTCTGTGTTGGTTACCGTTCGGCCGAACTGCTCCATGTTGCTGCTTGCCTTGGACAGAGGCTCGTGGCCTTCTCATTCCCATTGATCCCCCAGTGATCTGATTCAGCTTCAAGCCGTTGAAAATCTACTTCATTTTCATCTCTAACAAGGTAAATGCTGCCTGAAAGGGATAGTGATCAAAGAGGAAATCCTTCCGGATAATGTTCAGTCATTATCATTATATCCCCACGCACCCAAAATAGTAACGTCAGCTGATTGATGGAAGGAGACCTCAGCATTCTCACCCTCGTTTGCTTCACTCTTGGCCGCTCAACCTGACGTGAAAGTTGACGTTAAACCTGAATTAAGTCGGTAAAGAGTGGGCGCTGCGCAGATGCCACGGGATATAAGCCTTTCCAATACATTTTTTCCCTCTGAAAATAGATGGGAGACCACCGCTCACCCCATCCTCACCCCCGGCTTCATCCCACCCCTCCCCCACCCTTTCTTCCCCCACGAAAGGGTTCACTGAAAGTTGTTCGTAAGGGGAGGAAAATTTTTCTCTCTCCCTGTCTCTCTTTCTCTCTCTCTCTCTCTCTCTCTCGCTCTCTCTCTGAGCGCACATGCGCGCGGCTGTGTGTGTGTGTGTGTGTGTGTGTGTGTGTGTGTGTGTGTGTGTGTGTGTGTGTGTGTGTGTGTGTGTGAGAGGAGAGAGAGAGAGAGAGAGAGAGAGAGTGTGTGTGTGTGTGTGTGTGTGTGTGTGTGTGTGTGTGTTGTGTGTGAACTGTAATCGAAAAGAATGAAGTCGAAAGATCAAAATGACAGGAATTACATTAGGCTTTATTTGGGTGAAAAAAGATGAGTGTTTCTGAATTGAAACTGCCATTTGATAATAATTTGGTTAAAAAAAAAGTCAATGTGACAATGGAAACAATAGTATGGGCAGGAAAGAGCCAAGATAAATGTACGTAAATAAAAAGAAATGATAATCTAACGTGTTATGAAATAAACGAATAAGCGAATATTTGCCCTATTTTCTTTTTACTTATGACGTCGTTCCTTACTGACCATTTTGGAGACGAACAATTCTCGGCCGAACGCCTCTCCCCCCCCTCTCCCCCACCTCACCTCCCTCCACACCACCTTCTGTCCACCCCAACTTCCCCTTCTCACCCCCACCCCATTCCGTTTCCTCTTTCTTTCGTCTTCCATCCCCTCCCCACCCCACCCCCACCCCACCCCGCCCGGCCTACCGTCAACCCCTTTTCTCAACCATCCTCTTTTGTGTTTCAGTCCCTCCCCCCCTCCACCCCCCACCCCCCCCCCCACCCCACCCCCCCCGTCGCTCCCTTCTCTCCCACCCGAACTAAAACTGCTCATTTAGGCACCGCGCTAACCATCTCTCAGAGCCATGTCCTCACCTGTAGTCCCTGCCCCATTCAAGAGCCTGGCACCCGTTCCACTGTGTAGTATGCCCCTGAACGAGAACTGACATACTGTTGGTTTACCACCACCGCCACACCATTTCTCAACGAGCCCACACTCACACCACGTATCCGGTGCCATTCATACCCTGTCACCCCGTCCACTTGTTCCCTGCAAAAACGAGACTGGACTCATCTGTTTTTTTTACCCACCACCACCAAGCCACCCCCCCACTAACATACCACCCGTCCTCATACTCCCCTCCCTCTTCCCCTCCTGTCCCCCCCCCTCCCCCCTGTCGCTCTCCTCCCTCTTCCCACACCTATCTATCCCCTTGTTGAACTGGGCTTGTCTAATACTGCGGCTCTAACCCCACCCGCCACCCCCCCCCTACCCCCCCCCCCCCCCCCCCCGCCCCCCGTCCAACCCGTTTCACTGACATGTGGTACCATGAATATTCATGCTTTAATACTCAGCTGTCTTAGTTCGACTGGTTGGAAGACAGCCGATTGTCGTGGGTCCTAGGAATGTGACGAGGGGAGATGGAACGGTAGGGTGTGATGGTGGGAGGTTGTGGTGGTTTCTTGTATTTGTTGTTTGTTTTTGTTGAATAATGCGGTGAATGTGTGTGTGTGGTGTGTGTGTGGAGAGGAGAGAGTGAGAGAGAGAGAAGAGAGAGAGAGAGAGAGAGAGAGGAGAGAGAGAGAGCGAGCGCGGGGGTGTTTAAGTGGTGGTTGTTCTTGTGTTTTGCTTTTTTTTTTTTTAAACTGTCTTATGATGACTTACATGTTTTTGTAGTCAGTTTTTTTTGCGAAGCGTGCATGCAATGTACATTCTTGTGCTGTACAGGTGTGTTTGCGCTTTCAGAAAAGAGGTAGCATATGGAACACCACCAAGTGGCATCACCAAACAAACACATATCTGCAGTGAATAAAAAACAATCGCATTTTGAAAGCTTTTTGTATACATAAGCGCAAACTTGTTTTTACAAGAGCTTCATTTGTGTAGATGAGCTAGTTAGCAAGGTCTTTGAACAACATTTCCGTGCACTAACTGCTTTTTTTCTTTTTCAAACGTTTTGAAATTCCGGAACCAGTTAGTGCAAAACACCGCCCTCTCCGTTGGATGTCCCCACAAGGATTGTCCCAGACTGGCTCAGGTAAAGACTGCAGGTTTGACGTGTTTTTGTCTAACAATGATCATGACCAAACTATCACAAACGCCAGTTCTAAAAGTTTTTGCCATAATGAATTTCTGAGTGCCTGTCTATGTGCATTGACATATAAGTTGGTAGAGAATGCAGGGTTTTTTTTTTTTTTTTTTTTTTAAGTGTTCTCAAAACACGAACTCTATTTCTATTTTCAGGAAGAAAATTCGAGTCTTGCCACCACAATCAAAAATCGGTCTTTCTTTAAAAACTCAAATAGAAAACTGATCTCCGACACCTACCTTGGTCAAGCCATACTTTACCACAAACCGAATTCGTACAATTTCACCAGGAAAAACGCACAGTTTTTTCCTTTCCTTCCCTCTCATATCAAGCTTTACATATTACATTGTACAATGCTTTATGAGGTTACGCGAGCGAGCGAGCGGAAAGTGAGAGAGGAGAGTGAAATACAGTGAGAGATATAGAGATAGAGAGAGGAGAGACAGAAACAGACAGACAGACAGACAAGAATGAAATGAATGGATACGAATAAAGATTTTTTATTGTGTCAAGCTTTCAAAGCCTATTCCACACAAAAGGGGGAAGGGAGTATGGATTACATCCCCCAACATATAAGAGAGCTGGAAGTGGGCTGGAGAGGGAAGAACGGAGGGAAGAGGATGGAGAGAGAAGAGGTCAGAGACGACGGACATCCACGGAGAGAGAGCGAGAGAGAGAGAGCGAGAGAGAGATAGAGAGAGAGAGACAGACAGACGACACAACACAGACCACAGCGATCGAGATTTGTTTCAGCTGTAGAAGAATAAAAAAAAAAAATGAAGATCTCACCGAGAGAGGGGGGAACAGAACATGACAGCAAGACGACAGGACATACCCAACACGAAAGCGAGACCGGAGACAGGAGTAAGGAAACCTTTGAACTTTTGGCTCACAGCTCACACGCCCACCAGTTCCCCTCCCCCCCAACCCGGGGCCCCATCTCCCCCCCAACCCCCCCCCCCCACACCCATACCCCCCCAACCATCCATCATCCCTACTCCCCCGCCCCCTCCCCCCCCCCTCCCATTGCGATCCGCCCCCCCACCCCCCACCCCCCATCCCCATCCCCCCCGCTCCCTCTCCCCCCCAATCCACACCCCACCAAACCCACCCCCACCCACCACCCCCCCCCCCCACGCCACCACCACCCCAATCCCCCCCATCCCCCTCCCCCCCCCCCCCCCCCGACCCCATCCCCCTTTTTTTTTTTCCCAGCCCCCCAATCCCTCACCCCCCCCCCACCCCCCACCCCCCTCGCCGACCCCCCCCATCCCCCTCCCCTTATACTCTCCCCGGCATTCCATTTTCCCGCATAATGGCGGAATCTATGCCTGGATGACGGAAAGGAGTGTCCATCATAAGAAAGAGCAGAGAAAGCTCTCAGCCAAGGCATCTCGCTTGCTGCTCGATCTTAGCGGTATGCAAGAAGCCTGTCTTCAAACAACACAAACTCTTATTGACGTTCTTGTAAATCGCACAAGGGCATAACCCTCGGGCGCTATACAGCGTCCATTGGACGTTTTTGGTGTTTTTCCCTCTAAAATTTGGAAGATCCTCCCCCCCCCAAACCCCCCTCTCCCCCCCCCCCCCCCTCCCCCCCCCCCCCCTCCCCCCCGGTCCCCCTCCCCCCCCCCCGCGCGCCCCCCCGCCCCCCCCCCCCCCCCCCGCCAGCGCGTCACCCCCCCCCCCCCCCTCCCTCCCCTTCCCCCCTCCCCCCCTCCACACCCCCTCTCCTCCCCCTCCCCCCCCTCTCCCCGCCCCCCCCCCCCCCCCCCCCCCTCCCCCCCACCCCCCCCGCCCCCCCCACCCCCCCCCCCCCCCCCCCCCCCCCCCCACCCACCCTCCCCCCCCCACCCCCCCCCCCCCCTCCGCTCCCCCCGTCCCCCCCCATCCCCCCACCCCCCCCCCCCCCCCCCCCCCCCCCCCCCCCCCCCCCCCCCCCCCCCTCCCCCCCTCCCCCCACCTCAACCCCCCCCTCCCCCACCCCCCCCCCCCCCCCCGCCCCACCCCTCCCCCCCCCCCCCCCGCCCTCCCCCCCCCCCCCTCCCCCCCCCCCCCCCCCAACCCCCCCCTCCCCCCCCCCCCCCCCCTCGCCCCCCCCCCCCCCCCGCCCCCTCCCCCCTCCGCCCCCCCCCCCCCCCCCACCGCCCTCCGAGCCCCTTTCCATCATACCCCCAACATCCCCACTCCTTTCTTCTCTCCTATCGGAGAAAAAGCGAGGAGGAGGAGAGGGAGAGGGGGAATGAAGCGAAAGACAAATTAAAACAAATAGCAAAAAAAAAAAAGAAAGAAAAACACATTCCTTGACAAACAGAAATTTTGTGTTTGGGTTTCAAAATCGACAAACTGTGGCTTTCGTACGTGGTTCATGGATCTCCAAATTTTGTATTGTATTTGGTTGTTGGGGTGGGGTCCGTTGTCGAGAGGGTCGTCGTTTAAATCGTTTTGGTCGGTCCGTCGTCCTCGCTCCTCTCTGCCTCTGTTGTGCGTCTCTCTCTCTCTTTTTCTTCTTGCCTCCTCGTGTCTTTTCTTTATGTCGCCGTGAAGATGATGATGATGATGTAATGAATGATGATGATGAGATGATCATCATCATCATCTTCATAACAACAACATGATTACTGATGATGATAGTGATAATAGTGATGATGTTGATAATAATAATAATACTGAGATAAAATGATATGAATGATGATGCTGATGAGAAACACCACAATAAGATATAATAATACTAATGATAAGTAACAATAGTGATGGTGATGACGATAATGAAATAACAACAAACAAAAAAACAGTGATAGTAATAATCGTTACTATTATTAGTATTGTTTGTTGATGTTGCAAACAACCCACAATTCACACGAACAGATTGCTCAGGATGGCATCGTTTTGGAGCCACTGACTGACAAAGAGTTATGATTTGACGACAATCTTTCGTTCCCCATCATAGAAAGACAGGAATGAAGAGGGGAGGGGAGGTGGAGGAGGGTGGGGGAAGGTGAGGAGGGAGGGGAGAGCTGACAAAACATTTTACCCGCGCAGATAATGTGGACATTTAATGTGGAGCAAAACCCAGGTCGAAATTTACAGAGAACATATTGGTTTGAATCGGTAAACCATGCTAGGCTTGCTTTTGTTTTATCCGGTCCGCAATATCTGACACCTACCGTCTTCATCCCCCTCCGACCAATCCTCCTTCCCCGGTACCCTCCCCCCCCCCCCCACCCCCTCCACACACCCCCCCCCCCCCCCCCCCCCCCCCCCCCCACCCCCCACACTCCCCCCCACCCCCCCCCCCCAACCCCCCCCACCCCCCCCCCCCCCCCCCCCCCCCCCCCCCCCCCCCCCCCCCCCCCCCCCCCCCCCCCCACCCCCCCCCCCCCCCCCCCCCCCCACCCCCCCCCCCCCCCCCCCCCCCCCCACCCCCCCCCCCCACCCCCCCCCCCCCCCCCCCCCCCCCCCCCCCCCCCCCCCCCCACCCCACCCCCCACCCCCACCCCCCCCCCCCCCCCCCCCCCCCCCCCCTCCCCCCCCCACCACCCCACCCCCCCACCCCCCCCCCCCCCCCCTCCCCCCCCCCCCCCCCCCCCCCCACCCCCCCCCCCCCCCACCCCCACCCTCCCCCCCCCTTGACCCACCCCCCCCCCCCCACCCCCCCCCACCCCCCCCCCCACCCCCCCCCCCCCCACCCCCCCCCCCCCCCCCCCCCCCCCCCCCCCCCCCCCCCCCCCCCCCCCCCCCCCCCCCCCCCCCCCCCCCCCCCCCCCCCCCCCCCCCCCCCCCCCACCACCCCCCCCCCACACCCCCCCACCCCCCCCCCCCCCCCCCCCCTTCCCGCACCCCCCTCCTCCCCCCCACCCACCAAAACCCACCCACACCTTCTTTCCCCCTGACCCCCCCCCCCACCACCACCCCCCCCCCACACCACAAAACACAAACACACAACAGTGTCATCTTACCAGGTCGTTTCCTGTCGCTCACATACCCGGTAAGCATCGTTAGTGCGTTGCTTCTTATTCTCTCTCTCTCTATACTCTCTCTCTCGATCTCCTCTCTCTCTCTCTCCGCTCTCTCTCTCTCTCTCCAAGCTTTCTTTTCTTCTTCTTCTTCTTCTCTCTCTCCTCTACCTCTCTCTCTCTCTCATCTCTCTCCTCTCCTCTTCTTCTACAGGCTGAACAAACAAATGACATCGATTGTCTCTCAACTCGTCAGTCTCGCTGCTCCTAATGCCTTCAACCATAATAGCTCAGAACGAGGGGAAAAGGCCCTCCCCATGCGCCAGCGTTCACCCAGACATAAATCATCAGAACGATCAGGGCGACAGGGCTGGGAGATGTGAGGAACTGGAGAGAGATGAGGAGGTCGGGGTTGGGGGGGTGGGGGGGTCGGTGGGGTGGGGGGTTTAAGGGGTAGAGGAAGAGGAATGGCGGTGGGGAGAAGGGGGTGAGAGGAAAACGGGAGGAGGATCAAAGTTGGACTGGGGCCAAAAAATCAATGTTTATTGTGATGAAAAGAATGAATGATCGGCCGCTATCGGCGGCCATTCCGCGGGGTAAATTGCCAGGGGAGATAAAGCCAACACACAAGACTTTATGGCTAATCACTTGCGGCCCTTGAATGCCGGGGGAAATGAGGAAGACGGTAGCGTCACACAGCAGTTCGCAAGCTGCGTTGATGGGATGGACGCTTTCACGTCTGCTTCAGGGGCTGCTCCACAGTAGAGTATGGGGCCGCTCGTTTCTTTCTTTCGTTCTTCTTTCTTTCTTTTTCTTTCTTTCTTTTTTTCCCACACGCGGGAAGAGGGGTAGTGGTGGTTTTTCCCTCCTTTCTTCTTTCTCCCCTTCCCTGTTCGCGCTCTTCAATTATACGAAGCCGGTGGATCAGGCAAAAGCCAACCTAAAAAGAAGAGGAACGGCTTTCAGGGGTTTTTGATCTCAAGACCTGCTGCCTAAAGGGCCGGTACTTGACCTCCAATAATTCATAACCCGTTGTCGCGTTGCTTCTTCTTCAGTCCTGCAATGTCGGAGTGGGTTTTTTTTGATGGATCACTGTTGTTCGTCGTTCCAAGTTTTTCCTGCCCATCATCATTTTCAGCCCAAGAGGCAAACGAGACCCACAGAACCCGGAGAAACACAGCCGCTGTTTAGGATGTTTTCTTCTTCCCTGCCTTTTTACTTTCTTCCTTTCTTCGGTTTTTGTGGAGTTAGGTTTCATCACTCTTAACACTGTCTTCCATAATTTCTTTCTGTTTTGTGTTGGAGTGTAGGTTTAGTGTGCACGGTTCTTACCACACATAGGAAGGAGATACAAAATACAGGATAATGTGTTGAACACTCCCATACACAAAACAAACGCATTGACACCAGCGCATGAGAGAAAAGAAAAAGCACGTCGGACTAGCAAGTGCTTACAAACCCACACACACGCATGGACACATACACCACACACACGCGCACACGCACGATCACACACCAACACCACACAACACACACACACACACCACACACACACTGGCACGCACACAACACACACAGACACACACAACCACACACAGACACACACACACCACCACACACACACACAAACACACACACACACACACACACACACACACACACACACTCATAGGCTAAGACTCGCGCGTGCGGCGCCGCAAACTAGTAACACATATATACACACACTACTGAACTGAAACTGACACTGAACTGAACCACACACACACGACACACACACAACACACACACACACACAACACAACACACGAGTGCATACGCGCAATACCACCACACACACAGCACAGACACACACACACACACAACACACACACACAACGCGCGAATGGGCGCGCGCGCATATGCGCGCGGGCGCGCGCATGCACGCGGCGCGCACACTAGTAAAAAAGATGATATATACAAACATGCACAAAGACACAAAAACATGCTCGCGCGCAAACGCAAAACATGCCTACACTCAAAAAGAAGCAAACACACGCGCGTCGGCATTGAAAAACACAAAAAAACACACCACACACACACATGTTCACACACACTTTTCACACACACCTTGCATAGGGTCACACAACATTAACACCACTGCATGAAAAAAAAAAACATGGAAGGATATGTAAAAAAAAGTCACATCTTGCGATCATCTAAAAGCTATGTTTAAAAAAACATGAATCAATGAATCTTTAAAAAAAAAAAAAAAAAAAAAAAAAAAAAAAAAAAAACCATAAAATCTGTCACAACTGCATTGAAAAAGAACATCTCTCTTGGGATGGAAGTCAGTTAAGGTTGGCTGACCTATATTTCTGTTCTCGATTCATACGTTACGGCCAAAAATACTCCAGTTAACAATGCTTTGGAAATAGTTATGGAGTTAGCAATGCTTTGGAAATAGTTAAGTAAGCGTTTTGATTAGGAGATTGCTGAAAAAAAAAAAAAAAAAAAAAAAAAAAAAAAATTATTTCACAGCCTTTTCCAATGATCCACACAGCTCCAAGTGCAGTAAGTCTAAAAATATCTCAGTTGTTATGCACTAGCGAGCAGTATTTTGCAGGTTGTGCTCCCTCCCCGTGACAGGTCGTAAGGCAAAGACCAGATGAAGAGCGATTCCTGGTCCTCCAGCTGGAGGTATTGGCACTGGGCTTACAAACAACCCAGTGCTGTAAACACTCTTACCTCTTACAGGCAACTGCATCAACATTGCCAAGTAAACGCCTTGGTTCGGAAGGATTTCTCTTCAGTATAGTCTATGACATGCACTAGTGAAAGCCTTAAATAAGCCAGTGTGCGACGACAAAAGACCAGGATAGAGGCGTAGAACGTCCGAACCTACACGTGCGTAGAAAAACAGCCCAAGTGTGTCGTAAAATGAAAGGCTATATCCTCAACTCCTGGGGGCTGTGCGAGACTAGATGGAATGGCGTAGGCCAGACCAGACTAACGAGTGGAGACACTGTCATCTTCTCCGGGTATGGGCTCCCAGATCACGCACGCATCCGCGGAGTAGTGATGCCAGTGACACCAGAGACAGCAAGTGCCCTTCTGTCACGGGAACCAATATCACTAAGGATCCTAACAGCAAGATGCAACTCCAAACGTTAAAAACTAATCACTGTCATTCAGTGCTATGCACCTACAAAAGTATCGGAGGAAAGAAAGAAGGAAGCGCTCCTGCAACACGCTCCGGTCAACTTTGGACAAAGCTAAAAGCACCGTAAAGAGACATGATGATCCTCATGGGAGATCTGAATGCCAAAGTGGGTGCAAACAACTCAGGCAGAGAGCGCGTCATTGGCAGACATGGCACTGGTGCACAGAATACTATTAGAGAGCTTCTCATGGAGTTCTGTGCATCTAGCGACTTAGTGATTTGGGGCACCATCTTTCCCCCACAAGAAGATCCATAAGACAACTTGGATGTCACCAGAAGGAAAAACGGGAAATCAGATCGACTACACTGCCGTTGGACGGAAATGGAGAGAAGAACCTTACTTGGACACAGAGTAAAAGGTGTTGCAGACGCCGCTGCGATCCACCACTTTGTCCTCGCCACTCTGTAAACCAAGCTGAGAGCTTATAAAGGTCAGTCTGGAAGACCGCCCAATTAATACGATGTACAAGATTTGAAGTTCAAATGAAAATAAGAAACATTCCTATGCGAGCCTGAGAACAAGTTCCAATCACCCTCAGAGCTGGTAGAAGAAACGGTGGAAGGCCACTGGGAGGAGATAAAAAAAGACCTGAGCTGCCACAAGCTAAAACGTGTTTTGAAAGGGACCAGAGAGTACAAGAAATGGTTGACAACAGACACTTGGCCATTAACTAAGACATTGGTTGATGTTATGTCAGTCTCCCCTCCCACACACATCAGAGTGCTCAAGCAAAACTGTCCCGACTGGCTGAGAAGGCGAAGAAAAAGGGCCTCAAAAGTAACATTAAAATAAGAAAAGAAAATATGCAGGCAAATAACAAACAACAAGACTCCATTCCGCCTAAAGACGAGAACATCAAAGAAGGGAGGAATTTGTCTACCTGGACAGTGTTGTCAGCAAAGACGTTGGAGCAGACCAGGACATCGGAAACCGCGCATCAACAGGGCAAGGGCACGCTTGCAACAACACCCTACAACTCGTATTAGCTTCCTCGGCCCTTTCGCCCCAGACCAAGATCAGAATGTTCAACTCAGATGTGAAGTCTGTTCCGCCATACGGTTCAGAGGTGTGGAGAATAACAAAGTCTAACATTCGCAAACTTCAGAGATTTTTCAGTCAGCACCTCAGATGCATCCTCAACATCAGATACCAAGAAGTCATTTCCAACAAAATCCTCTGTGGGGGAGAACCACCCAAAACTCTATAGACACAGAGGTGAAGAGAAGGAAATGCAGCTGGACCCGCTATGAAAGCCTCCTTCCGACATAACAAGACAGGCACTCGAGTGGAACCCACCAAGAAGAAGAAGAAGAAAATAAAAACTTGAAAAAATGTGAAAAAAGGAGGTTGGAGGACAAAGAGAAAAAATTAAAAAAAAAACCAACCTCTGCGAACTAGATCGTGGATCGCAGGCTTGAGTGAGGTGAAAACTGGTTCTTTAGTTTGCGACCTAGACTGGCGAACCAGTGTGTTTCTTTTTAACTAAGAACGACCTTTCATGACAGTCTGGTCCCAGACCAAATGTTGAAGAGGGGAGCAAGGGGAGAGGGGGCAGGGTGATTGGATGGCTGTCTCCGTCTGCCCTATAACTTTTGATGGCTACTTGAATTGATCGGACCTTTGAGAGTTGAGACAGGGGTAGGACGCATCTGTGCACTGTCCATCTGCCCGTTTGTGTGAAACTGTCAACAGCGAAAGGGACTACATTGTATGAAGACGGTTGTTCCCTCGTTTCTCTCT
>JADBJO010001944.1:255000-265000 GCA_016801955.1 Conus betulinus | reverse complement strand
AAAAAAATGGCAACGACCTCGATGAGTAGGATGGGCGTTCTGTGAATTCATACTCTCCAACCCACGCTGCGACCAGAAGCCATTGCAATGCAGACGAATCAAGTGGTCCGCTCGTTCCCAGTGTGGTCTTGGCTCCGCGGTCGTGCCACCTGGTTCGTCGTGAGGCGTTTTCAGTTTGATCCCCGCTGGTCGCCCAATATTACACTTTTACGCTCTGTACTTCATCCTCGCATAAGACAGGGCATACATAGACTAATCTCCCTTGTCAAGCAGCCCAGTGGATGTTCCATCAGCCCATGCTGTGGCCAGAGCCCATTGCTATGCAGACACTTTGCTCTTAACCCGAGTGGCTTCGCCTCAGTGGCTGAGCCTGGAGTTCAAAGTCCAGATCAGATACCGCAGTGGTAGCGGTAATAGCGGGGCAGCCAAGAGCGGCAGGCAACCTGTACTGAGCGTTCGAAGAACTTGTGCGCACGCACGCACACGCACGCATGCACTTACGCACACACACGATGAGACAGACAGACAGACAGACAGACAGACAGACTGAGAATGCCTTTACCTTCCAGACAGTGTGTGGAGCAAACATCGAAAATCGTCCCAGCTTAGACACAACTCTCTCGGAGACAGGCAAGCCTTAAGAAAAAAAAAAAAAAAAAGGGGGGGGGGGGGGGCATAAAAAGTAATCCTTTGGGAGTGTGAGTGCTATGTTGGTGTTACTGTTCCTCCAAAGTAAAGGTTAGCATTATCTGCAGGTGACAACTGTTTCGCTCTGAGCAGCTCACCAAGCTTGCTGCTGGACCCTGGTTACATCATGATGAGAAACGTTTCTGTTACGGATGCTGTGCGGTGCGTGTGTTACTGACTCTCTCCTGAAGAAGTTTGGATGCGTGTACGACTTTTCCCTACACATCCATACCACACGAACATAGATAGCCAGGCAACAAGTTAAGTTTCTACTTTTTTTTTCTTTCGCTGTCTGAACCATCAAATCATAATACATATTACATAACAGGAACAAGCAGAGAGATATTAATTCATGCCACCGCCATTAAGGGCGCGCCACAACACCAGGTACTATCTTGTCACAATAACATATTTCCTTCACTCAGCAGGCCAGGCTGGCACCCACAGCAGTGTCATCACGGACAGTCTATGCACTGGCCGCGTCCGGCCCGAATCACACACAGTCTTCACATAGAACAGGAGTCACTCACGAAAGCAGTTCGTGGAGTCCTTCCAGGGACTCCCACACAACAGAACACACGTCGACACGACGGAAACGAAACTGCAGGAGACACACAAGTGGTCGTCCCGACGAACTCTGAAGCCCTTTCTCACTTGAATTCAGCTCGTTGCTGACCACACGGACAGCCTCAACACCCCCCCTCCCACGGGGCAGAGACGGCGGCTGGGCTCGTGCTGCACCCTACACCCGGTTGGCGGTGCACACACGACGTCTGCTGACCCTCGGTCAGCCGCTCAACACCCTGGCAGGGTAGAGGCAGGGGTTGGCACAGGCTGCACCCCACACCCGGATGACAGTCAGTTCCAGGTCGGACACGGGGCATCATCGACACCTTGGGGAGGGGAGGGGGGGGGCTGATAGCTACCTTGATTATCTAGCCTACTTCCAAGAGAGAGAGAGAGAGAGAGAGAGATGCGGATAAGGGGGGGGGGGGTACGAATGCATTTAACGATACATCGAGCCACAACCATGTATACTAGTCACACAAAGTTAAGCACAGTTTACATGTACCCGCATAATTTCCAAAATATAAAAGCCACGATTTTTGAAATTGGGAACAGATTTAATTCATTATCTTGTTCCAACGTACATTGAATTTCATTGGGATCGAATGAACGGTTGTTGATTTACAGACAATTAAACAGAGGATGGTCGAAATCAAAGTTCGCAAAATCTGTTCAGTTCACAAAATCATTTCAATAGTGGGTGTGGCCACCGCCATTGGCGAGACATTCCACGCAGCGACTCCTCATCGAGTTGACCAGTGTTCTGATGACCCTCTGAGGGATTCTCTGCCATTCCAGTTGCAGCATTTGGAAGAGATCCTGGCGGTCTCTGGGAGGTGGATGGTTCTCCTTCACACGTCTCCCCAACTCATCCCACATATGCTCGATGGGATTGAGGTCGGGACTATACGCCGGGAAGATCATCCTGTTGATGCCGGCCTGCACAATGAAGTTTTCGGCCACCCGGGCCCTATGTGGCCGAGCATTGTCGTCTTGGAAGACTGCCATGGGTCCTATCGTTGCATGGTCGGAACAACGAAAGGCGCCAGGATTTCATCCCGATAGCGGATGCCTGTGAGGTTTCCATCAATATGGTAGAGTGGTGTCTTGTGGTGGAGGCTGAAGGCACCCCATACCATAACAGATCCTCCCCCAAAGGCCCTGGTCTGGCGAACAGCTGCATCAATGTAACGTTCACCAACACGCCTCCAAACTCTAGTTCGGCCGTCATTGTGTTCAAGACTAAACCGCGACTCATCTGAAAAGAGGACCTGGGACCACTGTTGTTGGTTCCATTTCACATGACGATGGCAGAAAGCTCGGCGAGCCAGCCTATGGGCTGCTAGCAGTCGTGGTCGAACAGCTGGGCGACGTGATCTGAGGCCGAAGTGGTGAAGACGGTTTCGTATGGCTTGACGGCTGAGGATGGTGTTATTTGCCATACGAAGCTGCCTTTGGATGCTGGTGGAAGTGGTATCCCGCTGCAATAGGGCCTGCCTCTCGATGAAACGATCTTCTCTGGGAGTGGTCTGCCTAGGCCGACCTGACCGTGGCCTCTCTTCAACGCTGTTGGTCGCCCTAAAACGCTGATTCAGTCTAACAATAACTGAATGATGCACACCAAGTCGTCGCGCCACTTCAGCCTTTGCAATGCCATCTTGTATCCACGCAATCGCCCTGGTTTTGTCAAAGGTGCTAAGTTTTCTTCGTGGTGGCATGGTGAGAAAAGGGTGACAGTAACCAAACCCCGCGCTTAAAACAGCCAAAAGAAGGGGCATAAAACTCACTTGAGAGACTGCTCTTGCACGGGAAAAAAGAATTTTTTTCATTTTACACATCTTGTGTCGCCAGCAAGCTTGATGCAAAACAGGCACAGTTAACGCAACTTTGCACTTTTTATCCCGCGCGGTAAACGAGGTCACCAGACCCCCGTGCGCACTACCAGTTGACACAGGCTGGATTACACACTGCTGTGTGAGATTCCATCATTGGTTGCCGCATAACCAAAAAAAAAAATGTTTTTTGAAGGGATGAATCAACCCCCTGTGTGCAAAGGCCTGTGCTTAACTTTATGTGACTAGTATATATCTGAGTTATGCTACATGTATGTGGAAGTGTTTGTGACTACTTATATACGGCAGTGTCGGTGTGGTGTTAGATAGCGCCGCCACTAATCCTCCCATCCGCCCCCTCTTCCTCCCCCAGCTGCCCCCTCCCCATCCCACTCTACTCCCTCCCTACCTCGCTCTCCCACAATGGGCTGTCCCTGTCTATCAGAGGACCTGAAGTGGGTGTGGACATGACAGTTTAATGTCACTACATAACAGCAAAGAAACTTGTCGGGTGAATTACGGTCGAGTTTGTTTCGTCGTTGTCTGTATCCTTACTTCAGTTACAGATTCAATCAGCTGTTTGTTATTGAGATTGACTCATTGATCTGTTTATCATTGTTAGACTTATTCCAGAGAAACAGGCCTGCGAAGAGAGTTTATCTTTTTTCTTTTTTTTAATTTCCGCCTTCCCCTTTCCCCCCCCCCCCCCCCCCCCCCCCCCCCCCTCCCTGCCTTCTCCTTGTCCCCCCCCTCCCTTCCCCCCCGTCGTTCCAGTACCGAAGCGCGTAGTTTTTATCTTCGCAGTGAAGGCTATAATTAATCAGTGCGTCCTTGATAAAAGATGGGTCTGTGTCTGACTTTGGCCAACTAAGGTAAGAGCTTTTCAGACTTCACGAAAGATTGTAAGGTTATGGCGGTGGTTATTTGTTTCATGATCGACCTTCGGCGGTTCGTTAATTCTGCACACACACACACACACACACACACACACACACTCTCTCTCTCTCTCTCTCTCTCTCTCTCTCACGCACACACACACACACACTCTCTCTCTCTCTCACACACACACACACTCTCTCTCTCTCTCTCTCACACACACACACACACACACACACACACACACACACACACACACACACACACACCTCATCCCCACACTTCGCGCCCCTGTTCCGTTCACCCCCTACCTCCCTGCCCTCTGCTGCTCCCTTCCCTCCCTGTCCCCTACACACACTGGGGAGGACGGTGCTCCACCCGCTAACTTGACGGTGCTCTGTGTTGCAGGCCATCGAGAACTACATGCAGGTGGAGTGCAAGTGTCACGGGGTGTCCGGCTCCTGCGAAATGCGCACGTGCTGGCGGGTCATGCCCTCCTTCCGCCGCGTGGGACAGATCCTCAAGGAGAAGTTCGACGGGGCCCACAGAGGTCAAGGCCACCATGCGGGACACGCGCATGCAGCTGGTGCCCTTGAACCCACAGTTCAAGCCCCACACGGAGCAGGACCTGGTGTACATGGAGTCCTCCCCGGACTTTTGCGAGCCGGACCCCAAGCTGGGCTCGCTGGGGACGCACGACCGCGTGTGCAACAAGACCTCCAAGGCCATCGACGGCTGCGAGTTGTTGTGCTGCGGCCGGGGCTACAACACGCGCAAGGTGAAGATCGTGGAGCGCTGCAAGTGCAAGTTCCACTGGTGCTGCGTGGTGAAGTGCAAAGAGTGCGAGCGCATCGTGGACGAGCACATCTGTGTCTGACATGGTGACGACCGTCAGGTGACATCCGCAGGATGGGCCGAGAGAGAGGGAAGGGGGAGTGAATGGGGCGGGTCTCCCCTCGAAGAGGGGGAAGTGTACAAGTTGGGTGCGCAGAACAGGTGCGGATGACGAGCAGTCCGTCTGGGGGTGGCTTGGCGTCATAGAAGTGAAAACAAGGACGGCTCTGTCTCAAGAACGATGACGCTTGCTGTCTCCAAAGCCCTGGGTGCCTGAACGACGCTCCTGCTTCAGGTTCGGGACGTGAGTTGACGATTTCTGTGGGAGTGGTGTGCGATGGCCGTATGGCGACAGAACACTTGGATCCGACACTGATGGCTGGGTGGTATCAGTCTCGGCGGGGGGCAGTGTCACTGGTTAAAATGGAGGAAACCGTTGTGATGTACTCACAGGAACACTACAGCGGCTCTGACACGCGTGGTCTCCGGTGGAGAGCACCGAAAAGTGGTCCATGGGAGTCGTCCCTACGTAAAGACGGAGGAGATGTCCTCTGTAGCGCTGCACGTGCAAGATCGTTAATGAGGGATGACGTGGACGCCATGTCTTCACTGTTTTTCGTGTTTGTTGTGTAAGCTTGTGGTACGAGGGGAAAATCAACACTAAACCAACTGTATGAAGTAGATTCATCAACTGTGCGCTTTTCTTATGAAACACATGTCAATATCTGAGTCTATGATGAAATTTCCCTGGCCTGAAATCAGATGATTATTGCATCAGTCAGTCCCTTCACGTGACTACGCCTGTAAGTCTCAGAAGGGAGAAAGGTATTTCGAATCAAGACATCACAACTTCTTTGAATGGCAGAGGGAACTTTTGTTCCTGATTTTACCAGTATAAAGACCTTATCCACTTGGGAAGCACAACTATATGTTTGAGACTCTGAATTAGTAAATGTGTATGATGTGCGGAACTTCGGTTCATCGTACTGTTTGACTTTGAAAACACATTGCTTGGAAATTTTGTCAGCATTTATCGTAACAACTATTTTTTAAAAAAGTTTATCAACCGTATAAGGCATGATTATATTTGATACAGAACATGTATGTCCGAAAGAATAATGACTGAAAGATCGTTATACAGATAAAGACGTAAAACGCACTCATACAGCTGCATTCACTGCCAATGAAGAGAAATTTCTCAATGTTCAGTTGGTTATAAAAAGTTGATGACGCCGTCTTTTGTAAGCAGACTAGTGCCTGTAACTATTCAGGTTGAAAATAACAGTGTGTGGAAACAGTCCTCAGGCTTGTACCATCAGACTGAGCGGACAGTTCTAGCACATGCACACTATGACCTTTAGAGACGGGACAACCTCCCCCCACATATCAAGTCTGTTTCCTGTTAATTCATCCGAACGACCATTCAGTGAGAGAGATGACTGGACGTCGGACTAGTAGGCATGAAATTGGTGTCCGTCCCCCGTGGATTTCTGTTCATGTACGACCGCTTTTTTTCTTCTTCTTTCTTCTACCTGGCGTTCACAGGCTAGAGGATCAGTCCAATTCAAGGCGTTTTTCCAGCGCTCTCCCGGTCGCAGCAGTACAACGTAGTCATCAGTGGGGTGTCCCGTGGCCGAACATCTCGTCTTGCAGTTTCACAGAGCAGGCATCTCTGGAACACATGGTCCAGTCTGGCGTGTCCAAAGGGCGGGCTAGAAAGGACACCAGCCTCAGGTTTCTGAACACACTGCAGTCAATCTGTTACGCCCCGCTGTGGACCTCACCGGGGGCACTGTGTTGCTCGGTGGCCAACAGCTGGTACTCTTGTCTGGACATCGCTGGTGTCGTAAGTGTCCTGCTGGTGATGTTTCTGGTTTGTTCTTCTGCAGCACCCTTGTTTGCCCAGGCGATCAGTCCGTTCATTGCCAGGAATTCCCGGGGGGGGGGGGGGGGGGGGGGGGGGGCGAGACTCCCTGCAGCACCACTGCTCTGCCAGGGGCAATGTCTTGCAGCGCTTTGGTCAGGGATGGCAGCTTTTGTTGTTCTGATAGGCGTCCAGGACTGGAGGGCATCTGACAGGAAAAAGAAAATGTTGAAATTTTTTGTCTCAGGTCTGAACTTGGGGGGCTGCCTGGTTGAACGCATCTACTTCAGCTGTGTAATTTGTGCGGTGTTTCTCTGTAGCAGCGTTGTATACTGTGCTCTCCTCATTGAGGAATCTGATCAGGATGCCTGCACCTCCATCAGCCAAAACGTTGGTTGCTGACCCGTTGGTGTTGACATGGGTCCATGCTAGTTGAGGGTATATCTTTCAGCGATCATTGGCGAGGGTGACGATCTGCTTCCCCGCTGTCATCTTATCCGTCCCCGGAGATGAGGCAAGTGACTCTGATGTCAGGCCGCTCAGGGCTCTTGCAGGTCTGAAAGGCAGAACATCCATAGGAAGTTTGTCTTCGAACTGTCGGAGAACCGGTTACTCTCATTGATAAAGCTGCTCCTTTTCAGCCGGTTTTTCAGCCTCGTAAGGTTATCTGGAAGGCACCAGAATGGTACTGCCTGCACCATAGTGTTGGCTTCTTTCTGTCATCGAGAGGCTGAATGTCTGTGGTAAGCCTGTCCGTTTCCTTCATAGCTTTGACCTCACCGCGTTGGCGATGACGTGGAGGGCTTAATTCTGGACTTAATCCAATATCTACTGTGGTGTTTTGTTGTTTTTTTTTTCCGAAGTCAAATGGGATTAGGAGCTGTATTCTACGTGTGTTCCTGACTGATTCCATGCAACCGCATTGGAAGAAAGAAATGGGAGAGTGAGTAGAGAAGGTGGCAATGACCTTCTCAGAGCCTGAAAATGGGGGCTCGTTTAAACTGGCCAACACTGACTCTCTCCTCTTCCCCAGCTCCAGGTCCTGTAAATGCTGCCTCCGTAAGGGTCTTGAAGTGAATTAGAAAACGGTATTTTTTTGCCCGCTTATCTACAGGCTATGCAAGAGAGATTGATAGTCTCCGATGATGCCTGTGAAGTCTGGTGGCAGGATCTCTGTTAGGACCATTTAGCTGTATTCGGTTTGTTCCACGTCGGAAAAAGTTAGTTCTTCATACTCCAGGGTCTTTTCCCATGACAAAACTTCCAAGATGATGTGTTGCTGTCTTCCTCCTGGGACAAATCAGCTATACGGACTTGCTCTCATGCTTCCCTGGAGAAATAAACTATATGTCTTTGCGCGTAACTCCTCAGGGTAATTAAGCTATAGGTACATACTGTCATCTTTCCCAGGACAAATGAGCTGTATGTACTTGCTCTTTTCCTCCCTAGGACAAACTCGTGTGTGTGTGCTTGTTTTCATCTGTCCCAGAACAAATGAGGGACGTGTATTTCCTCTCAGTTTTTTTTTTCCGGGACAAATTGGCTACAGGTACTAGCTCTCATGTGTCTCAAGACAAACTAGTTTTATGATACTTGCCCTTATCCTTCCCCTTACAAATAAGCTGTATGCACTTGCTGTCATCTTCCTCGGACAAATCAGCCAGATATATAAATATACTTGCCGTCATCTTTCCTGGAAAAAGAATTAGCTATGTGTAACTTGCTGTCATCTTTCTTTAGACAAATTTACGTGTATTGGCTGTCATCTTTCCCAGAACAAATAAAGCTATACATACTTGCTGTCATTAAGCTATTGTGTACTTTCCGTCGTCTTCACTGGGACAAATCAGCTGATTATACTTGTTGTCTCTTAAAAAAAAAAAAAAAAGTAAGGTATAGTATACAGTTGGTGTCGTCCGTATGCGTTTGCGCTCATCCTTCCAGAACAAATTAACATACAGTACGTACTGTCACGGTCCCAGACACATAAGTCATACGTAGAAGCACTGAACCTGCCGAGAACAAACTAGCGGAATGGACTTTGCTGTCACGAATTCAAATGCACTTGCACTCAATCTCCCCAGAACAAATCAAACTGAATGGTCTTGCTGTCACGGCGGCCAGAGCAAATAGTTCTATGTAGTCGCTCTCATCTTCCCCAGGACAAACTGGTGCATTTCTGCCTTCATTCTTCCCAGGTCAAATGAGCAAACCCGTACCTGCTTTTCTCATACCTATCCTTTCTACATTTACCTTGCATGTGTGACTGGCGATTCCTTTAGTGTGACAGATCACGGGATGAAGGAAGTTTAGTTTAGATTTAACTCTTTACTCCATGGAAGATGAGATCTCAGAGGAGTACATCAAAGAAGACTCTATAAAGGCGGGTCTTTCTCTCGGAACTCCGTTTCCCGAAGAAAAACTACAACAAGCTCCACAGAAGCCCCACAACAGAAAAGAAAGGTAAGAAAAACGCCAACTCAGCACTAGGCAACACGCATGGTCGATTGAACTGGGAAACACTCGTGAATGATTGTTGAGCTGTTTGTTAGAGAGAGATCATCTCTCTTAGAGGCGCCCATTCTTTGACAGCCTATAGCCATCCTCAACGGTGCACATCCAAATGATCAAGCATGTACTTTCTAGACGGGGAGAAGAATCCCGGCTTTTGGCGCACATTTTGCTCCATACATGACACACCGAAGACTGGCGTGGCTACGTGGTACCTTCCCCCCCCCCCCCCCCCCCCCCCCCCCCCCCCCCCCCCCCCCGCGCTTCCTTTTTGAATGGCTGCACACTGGATGTAGTATTACACAAGCATGTGTTTCGTCACCAAATCAACACTGCCTTTTTGGAATGGACACATGACGATGTTCGATGTTAATCATTAAACAGACACTGCCGATTGGATGGAGATGTAACAGAAGTCAACACTGGTCATCAAATAAACGCTGTCGAACTGGATGGAAATGTAACCAATATTCAATGTGGATCATCTACTGACTGGTCGGAAATGTGACAATAGTTCATGTTGATCATCATTAAACGCCGTCAACCGGATGGAAGTGTGGCCATATCCGGTGTCGGTCATCCAACAGGGCCTTGCTGTTTGGCATGAAATGTCACAGTGTCCAGTGTTGGTCAGCAAAGAAATGCTGACCATTGAGATGAGACACACCGGTCTCCAATGCTGATCCTCAAATAGACACTACTGATTGGATACAGATGTAACAATATTCAGTGTGTTGATCAGCATGCTGGCAGTATTGTTGGAAGAAATGATGATCACAGTGTTAAACCTGCTGATGATCAAACAGACGATGCCGACATGATGGAGAAA
>JADBJO010001944.1:235000-245000 GCA_016801955.1 Conus betulinus | reverse complement strand
TCCCCGGGTGTCTACATTTAGCAGGGGGAGATACTTGAGAAGTAACCTCTGCATCAACTCTGCAGGAAACGTACACAAACTAAAGAATGAACAAAATGTCCCCTGCACAAATACACACGCCTTTGACTACAGCGACTCGTCCCTATTTATCCTTTGTCGATGTCACTATACAGAATGTCGGGAAGTCTGAAGAATGAGTATGCCTAAAGTATTTGGGTGATACACATTGTCTATCACGAGCCTTTGATCTCGTGGCATGACAGAACAAAGAACGTCGGTTTCCTGTGGTACGTGCCACAGTGGACAAGTACTCCAGGTAAACGTCTCGTTTAAAATTTCTATAACGCTGAGCCCCCCCCCCCCCCCTGAGATATGTTGCCTACATATCAGAATCTGAAACACCAAATCTAAATCTTGCATTCCATTTGAGTTTAAGAGGCCATGGGCCTGCTATGAATAAACATCCTTGGCTTATCTCTCTCCTCTCTCTTCTCTCATCTCTCTCCTCCGCCTCGAATCTCTCATCATCAAGTGGATTTGCCCCTCAGTTCTCAGATAGTGACTGAAGTGGATCAAGATGCTTATCGGTAATGAACATGACCCCTTGACAAGGGATACTTGAGAAGTAACCTTGCCAATAATCCAGACTCGTAAAAACAAACTAAGAAATACAAAATGTACTGCTGCACAAATACACAGCAAGTTACTTCCATCATTTTATCAGTTGTCGATGTCACTAACAGAAAAATTGAAGGAATGAAGAAATGCCTAAAGGATTTGGGTGGAATACACTATTGTCTAAGAGCATTATGAGTCTGGCATTGACAGAGACTAGAATGGCAACTTCAGTTTCCAAACCGGAACATTCGTTTCAGTGGGACGTGGACTGGCAAACAAACAACTGGCCTCAAACGATCGTTTAAATTTCTTATAAAACGCTGAGAAATGTGCCATACATATCTGAAACACCAAACTAATATGCATTTCCATTTTTAAGAAGGCATGGCCTCTGATGAATAACACATCCTTGTCTTCTCTCTCTTCTCTCTCTCTCTCTCTCTATTCTCTCTTCAGGGGAAAACCTCGCAGTTACAAGAAGATGTGACTGAAGCTGGATCTCTGCTTAGGTTACGATCAGAACATGTGGAGTAATATGCACAACTCGCAAAAAAAAAAAAAAAAGACAGGAAAAAGGGAAAAGACAGAATTCAAGAAGGCAAAGACATGAGTAAAGTCACTTAGACATCATAAGGTTCAAAAGCTTTCTTTAAAGAGTCCAAAGTATCATTCAAGCAGACACCAGTTGATACTCTGGCAAGTGACTGAATGTCATTCCATTTTACAACCCTAGCACATCTGGAGATGGCTGCGGTTTATCCTTCAAACCAATTAGGAAAAAGTCTGACAGGGGCTGCATATTCATTTTCCAATACAGAAACATCGACAGTATTGATCCTCCAAACCAGAGCCATTGGACAAGTGGCTGCAGCTTATCCTTTAAACCATAGAGATATGACAGGTGGGCTGCATATCAGTTTCCAAACCATAAACCAGCGCGACAGATAGGATGGACATATTTATCTTCCAAACCAAAGATATCTACCAATCACTGCGTAGTTATCCTCGGACAAACCTGACAACTGAGATATGCATGTCTATCCTCCAAAAACTATGGACATCGGGATTGCCTGTAAAGTTTATCCTCCAAATCATGGACATCTAACAAGTGACTGCATGTTTATCTCTAAGTCATGGACATCTGACAAGTGACTGCATGTTTATCTCTAAGTCATGGACACTCTGACAAACGACTGCATGTTTTTATCTCTAGTCATGGACATCTGACAAGTGACTGCATGTTTGTCTACCGAACAAAGAACATCTGACAAAGGACTGCAGTTTTTTATTCAACACACCATGGAATCTAACAAATAACTGCATTTTCATCTACACTGACTTAGAACCGGGGGCAGGAGGAGGGGGGGTGGGGGCTGCAGAGAGCGGCACCCCCTCCCCCTCCCCTCCTCTGGAAAAATCAGGCGGGAGGCACAAAATTGTCGCCCCCCCCCCCCCCCCCCCCCCCACACACACACACCTTCTACACCCACCTCCCCCACCCCCACCCCCCCCACCACCACCCCATCCCCCTTGCTTGTCAATTGCCAGTATCAACAAATCCTCGTCTTGCTGGACATACTGAACTCTCAAACTGTACCTGACAGTGTGACAACAGCAACCACAGAAAGGATTGGACAAAGGCTTAGTTTAGCCGCCCCTCTTTGTCTCGATGCCTGGCGAGAGCTCTCACAGACAGAAAAAAAAAACAACCTAGATATGTTCAATGATGACCCAGAAAAGACTCACAAATTGATAGTGCATGCCGCACCCCCACATTTCAAGAGTAAACAGACTACATCAGCTTGAAGCAGATCGTCTCTGTGTCTGTGTCTGTGTCAGTGTCAGTTTCAACCAGGAGGTGTCACCGCGTGCGGACTAGTCCATTTACGCTACACCACATCCGCGAAGTTTCGAGACCACACTACACATGATTAAAAGCTGATGGATGAATTGATATATGACTAAGATGAGAGAAATGAAGAAGAGTGTTTCATGGCTTTGACTTAGCAGATCTCTGACCTACCTATTAGCCCAATGCACTCGTTTGACTTGAAGAGCTGCCAGCTGGCGCTTCATTCAGTCGTTTCCCGTGTCATCCAGTCAGTATTGTTCAATGTCGTTCACTCATTTTCCTTACTTCCTTCATTCTTTCCATTTCTCACGCAGGGTGAATGCTATGTGCAACGTGTCATGCATACCAACGGCAAAACTGGCCTACTCTTCCGAAAGTCGGTGATGGGATTTTACGTGTGTGCAAGATATCATGCGTGCGTTCACACACGGAACCTCGGTTTATAGTCTCATTCGAAAGACTGTATGGGAAATGGAGTCAGAACCAATGTTAACTCCGAGGGAGAAATCCCCCTGTGCCGAAACGCCCCGGCGGAGATTCGAACCCGCAACCCCAAGGATCACAAAGATTACAAATCCGGCGCTCTACCAACTGAGCTATTCCGGCTGTTAACATTTTCATTTTTTGACACCATTTTCCGTGTCATTTCAATCAATGATATATCTTACCTTACACCTGATACTAAACAAAACGTATTAATTCATTATCTCCAAGCAAACGGCATAATGCTTCGGTTCGGGTGAAACATGTAAAATTGTTAAATGTTCGTGTTTAATATACAAAAATCATAACAACTGCTACATTTTCTTTTCGCACATGATTTTCGAGCAATGCAACAATTGTTTCATTTTTTTTTTCGTCGAAACTGTTGTTTTCTTCGAGATTTGTCTGTCGATGACTACTGATCCCGGTAGGGAAACAAGGATAAGGCAATTACCCATAAAACAAGAGGATGCCAGGCTCATGGTTCCTGTCTTCTCTGCAGCTGGTCAGGGCGCTAGTCATTCGGGAGAGACCGGGGTTCCGCGTGTATTATGCAGCCGGCATACTGGAAAAGAAGAAAGAGGAACAACAGAGTTGTCCCTTTTCGTAAAACTGTACAAAATGTATATAGAAAAGAGAGAAAAAGGTTGAAGCGAGGGTGGGGAGTTGGGTGTGGGGGCGACTTGTTTGGTGACCGATCATTAAAACAGAAAAAAAAAAAAAAAAAAGAGGGAGAGTATCGCACAACGGGGACGCACTCTCCCCCTAAGGACCAGCAGTCCAAATTTGAATGTGGAAAAAAAAAAACATGTTGTGACCAACCGTTTCCCCCGTTCCTCCAACTTACATTCCCATGTCGACGTTTGGTAAGTGGGTCTGATCACGGTTATTTCCCCTACGTCATCTTCGAGTTCGTCGCTTAGCTTTGCACTATTGTGGCATTAAAATGGTACATATAGCACACATATGATTGCTTGATCACGTCTTTGATATGCTAATGAGCTTCCATGCCAAATTTAGAGTAGATTACACTAAAAGTGTGGATTTGTGTATGGAACAAGAACACAGACACACAGACTTACAGAAGGCGCTTTACATATAAGATGAGGACGTTGTACAACACACAGGCGACGCAAGAGGCTGCCAAAAGCAAGCGCGTTACAGATATGCTCCCTATCTCGTGCAGTGTAGATCGACAGTTTGCGGCTGAGATACTCGTGGTAATTGACCAGCACAGCAGGTGGAGGCATTCCGGGCCTGTTCCGCACCCTGGTACAATGGATATAATGATCACGATAATGTACACGTGTCCTGCTCTTCTGATAGAGATTTTCACGTTGTAATTGACGACCATAGCGTCATATCGCCCTGCTTACAACGTTGTTCAACGTCGAGTTGGTATTTAAGTGTGGCGTGTGGCAAGATCTCGGGTATCGGCTGTCCTCGTCTTACGGTATGCCTGCATACAGACACCGACTGTTCCCTCCCCGACTGTCCCCTTTCTCCCCTCCACTGCCAGACTATTTCCTTTCCGCCACCCTGTTCCATCTCCCAATCCATTCTGGTGTACTTTTGAGGAGGCCATGCCATCGATGCTGTTGATTTCGCGTCGTATAACTTAGCAGTCTGTAGAGGAGGCGCTGAAATGAACATGAAATAAGGAGGCTACAGACACAGAACACACCTCATAGAACCAGCTCCAAATGTACTTTGAATTTTCACGTTCTGCTCCTCCTTGTATGAAACATGGCTTTTTTTTTTTAACCGATTCTCATGCCGACTACTATCAGGGGAGCATTACTTTATGCATTTTTGTTCATTGTGAGTCAAGTCTGAAGAACAATTCAGCCAGAGAAGCCCTTGAGAGTCGACATTAAATGTGAGTAATTCAGCCAGAGTTTCAGCCCTTGAGAGTCGACATTAAATGTGATGAACTTGATAAGTACTATTTTATTTGACATGACTCGACATTCAGTATTATGAAAATTGTACCTAATGCAGATTACAGTTCGTTGTTTGTATTCTATAGCCGTTTATACGAAAGTTCGCAGTGAATAGTGGCTCGTAGTCAAATGATTAGAGCTCCGGTTGAGCATATGACGGTCCTAAGTTCAAACTATTCGCGGGCTCGGATCTTTGTGGGTTGAAAATCCTCTCTGTCCATCCCGTTAGTAAAGTCACTTGAGTCAGTCAAGGGAAAGATAAGGAGGCGAACGGAGAGAGGCGCCTCCGCCTGTTTCAAAATGACATGCCCAAGAGACAGTGAACCTGTGTGGCAGTTCGGGGCCTCCGCGGATGGTGAGACTTCAATCATTAATGCCATGCAGACTTCCTTCATTACAGCATGCGCATTGTTTTCGAATAATCTTGGCTGGGTCAGTTCAATATCGGAAGCTGCCAGCATATTTCTCTCTCGTATTTCATGGTTTCTGATAATATTTTTCTATAACTCTGTTGATGTCATCTTTGTCCATAGTTAAAATAATTTTTTACTATTGTTTGATGGTTTCTATGACTCTTCTGTCATCCTGTATGTTATTTTGCCTGATAATGTTTGTAATAGTTTGAGTGTGTTTTGTACGTCGTTGTACGTGCGCGCGCTCACGCACACACACACACAGACACACACACACACACACACACACACACACACACACACACACACACACACACACACACACACAAAGATAGATAGATGGATAGATGGATGGTTTGGACTCCTCTTCAGGGGCAAACGTTTCCACAAAAAGTTTGAACACTGACATAACAAAATGAAAGAATTTCAGAGGACTAACCCATGAACGGTACATTTTTTACTTAAAAGCGTTTTATTTCAGTTGTTTAGAGAACATATATCATTCACTGGAAGAATTTACAAACAAATAAATATCAGCAAACAACACCACCTTAAAAAACGATAACTGAGCGGAAGGGAGATGGTTGAGTATAGGAGAGTATGAGGGAGAGGGGTAAGAGGTATCACTCTTCAAATGCATTAAAAACAAACGAATGACGGAACCTATGTACCCCTTCCACCACTGTTACCTGTCCTCATCACCCCAGTGACCATTTTCTGCCATACATTCATGCCACACACACACACACACACACACACACACACACACACACACACACACACACACACACACACACACACACACACATCGCAAATCCGCCCCTGGATTGACACTTATTGGCACCGCAACCTGAGCGAAAGGCGACCAAGACCTGAGTAGGTTAGATAACAGAACGAGTGGTGAGGGGGACGGGGAGGAAGGGAGGGGGAGGGGGAAGGGGGGAAAAAGGGGAAGTACCTTGATAAGGTTGCGCCAACGGCCCAGCTATGAAGGTATGACAGAAACAGCTGACGCCTGGAATGGCGGAGAGAGATACGAGGGTGAAGGGCAAAAAGTAACGCGAGGAGGGGGTGGGGGGGAGTGGGGGGATGGTGGTGAAGAGAGAGAGAGAGAGTTGGAACTGAGTGGAACACACACACACACACACAGAGAGAGAGAGAGAGAGAGAGAGAGAGAGAGAGAGGGAGAGGAGAGAGAGAGAGAGAGGAGAATGAGGAGACAGACAGGACAGACAGACAGACAGACAGACAGACACACACACACACACACACACACACACACACACACACACACACACACAGTCACAGAAACACACAACACACAAACACACACACACACACACACACACACACACACACACACACACAACACACACACACACACAGAGTCACAGAAACACACACACACACACACCACACACACACACACACACACACACACACACACACGAGAGGGAGAGACACAGAGGAGAGAGAGAGAGAGAGAGAGAGAGAGAGAGAGGAGAGGAGAGAGAGAGGAGAGAGATAGAGAGGAGAGGAGAGAGAGAGAGACCCCCCCACCGACCGACACACACACCACACACACACACACACACACACACACACACACACACACACACACAGAGAGAGAGAGAGAGGAGAGAGAGAGTTTGGTTGTTTATTTGTTTCACTTCATCTAAGGAGATGTCTCTGCACGCAGACTACTCCCTGCATGCTGTCCCCCACCTCTGTTCAGCTGAGACTCTCAATGCGCAGGACTTCCAACTGGGTGGAGTCCTGCATTGGTACAACTAAGATGAAAGGACTGAAGGCGACGATCTAGTGGAGAGGACTGAGCATCTGCCTGAGTCACACATAGCCCAGCGTCCTGGTCAGACCTTTTCGCCGTTTTCCTGAACAGCCTCTTCACCTCCACCCACACCCCCCACACCCCCCACCCACACACACACACACACACACACACACACACACACAACACACACACACACACACACACACACACACACACACACACACACACACACACACACACCACACACCACACACACAAGAGAGACACACACACACACCACACACACCACACACACACACACACACACACACACACATGAGCGTGCACACAACACACAAAACGTATACACATAACTATAGTATTAGCGATGAAGATGTAAGTTTTGGTGTATTTATTCGTTTAATTGATTCTTTTTACCTCTACTACAGATATACTGTTGATTCTTTGTACCTCTACTACAGATATACTGTTGATTCTTTGTATCTCTGCTACAGATAGACTGCTGATTCTTTGTCCCTCTACGTCATAGATACTGTTGATTCTTTGTACCTTGCCACAGATAGACTGTTGATTCTTTGCACCTCTACTACAGATATACTGCTGATTCTTTGTACCTCTGCTACAGATATACTGTTGATTCTTTGTACCTCCTCACAGGCATACATACTGTTGATTCTTTGTACCTCTGCTATTGATAGACTGTTGATTCTTTGCACCTCTGCTACAGATAGACTGTTGAATTCTTTGTACCTCTGCTACAGATAGACTGTTGATTCTTTGCACCTCTGCTACAGATAGACTGTTGATTCTTTGTACCTCTGCCACAGATAGACTGTTGATTCTTTGCACCTCTGCTACAGATAGACTGTTGATTCTTTGTACCTCTGCCACAGATAGACTGTTGATTCTTTGTACCTCTGCTATAGATAGACTGTTGATTCTTTGTACCTCTGCTACAGATAGACTGTTGATTCTTTGTACCTCTGCTACAGATAGACTGTTGATTCTTTGTACCTCTGCTACAGATAGACTGTTGATTCTTTGTACCTCTACTACAGATAGACTGTTGATTCTTTGTACCTCTGCTACAGATAGACTGTTGATTCTTTGTACCTCTGCTACAGATAGACTGTTGAATCTTTGTACTCTGCTATAGATAGACTGTTGATTCTTTGTACCTCTGCTACAGATAGACTGTTGATTCTTTGTACCTCTGCTACAGATAGACTGTTGATTCTTTGTACCTCTGCTACAGATAGACTGTTGATTCTTTGTACCTCTGCTACAGATAGACTGTTGATTCTTTGTACCTCTGCTACAGGTATACTGTTGATTCTTTGTACCTCTGCTACAGATAGACTGTTGATTCTTTGTACCTCTGCTACAGATAGACTGTTGATTCTTTGTACCTCTGCTACAGATAGACTGTTGATTCTTTGTACCTCTGCTATAGATAGACTGTTGATTCTTTGTACCTCTGCTACAGATAGACTGTTGATTCTTTGTACCTCTGCTACAGATAGACCTGCTACAGATGATTCTTTGCACCTCTGCTACAGATAGACTGTTGATTCTTTGTACCTCTGCTACAGATAGACTGTTGATTCTTTGTACCTCTGCTACAGATAGACTGTTGATTCTTTGTACCTCTGCTACAGATAGACTGTTGATTCTTTGTACCTCTGCTACAGATAGACTGTTGATTCTTTGTACCTCTGCTACAGATAGACTGTTGATTCTTTGTACCTCCTGCTGCAGACATGATGTTCTCGGCCTCATCGTTCTTGTTTGTCTGCCTGTGTGTCAACAACCATAACGCAGAAACGACCCAACCAACCTGAAGAACACTTCACAGAAAGATGGAATGTGACTAAAGGACGATAGCCACGAAACTTTGGTGTAGATCCTTGCAAACGGAGACCTCACTCTCGCCGGCTCCACGACAAAGCCATCATTGTCGTCAGTAGGGGGCTTAGTAGATGGTGTCCTGCGTATGCTGGATCAGAACAGGCGCCCACTGAACACCACCGAAGTGACTCGGCAACAGCGCAGTGTCTCCTTGACTTGACTTGATTTAAGGGCTGAGTTTAACGTCCTATTGGTCCTGAGGCCCTTGAGGACAAGGTGCACAAGCAGACATAGGTCTGCATCTTCTGTGGCAGCTGTTGTCGCTGGGCACTAGTGGGCGAGTTCGTCGTATGTCTCTCTCAGGGCTCTGGTTCCTTTTGAACTTAGTTCAAATTCGGCTGTTGGTCGGCCGACGATGGGCGTCGGTGTATTTGGCTTCTTTTCCCCCAACGAAAAGGCTGTCTTCAGGGCTACCAGGGCCTTCGTGCTCGGGGGTGGCGATGGTCCTGTTTGTCGTGAGGCCGCCTCAAGGAAGGAGCAGTATGACAGTCGCTGGAGCGCTGCACGAGTCCCTAAAATTCGGCGGGTACATGTAGACTACGGCCGAGAGGACAAAATTTCCCACCCCAGCCCCATAAAGAGTGCCTGTCTGCCTGGCTCAGAACGCTGTATCCTGGGCCACAGTGATCGTAGTCAGGTAGCGCTCTATCGCCAATCGCCCCACATCTCAAGGAGCCGTCCCCTGGCGACACAGGCTAGACCCGCCGTGACCCATATGGCTGGAAGGATCACTGCGCCGCCTGACACTGACCTCTCACATCAGTGTCCTTCAAAGAAGATCTGCCACCTCTCCCTTGGCGTCCGCTGCTATGCCACACGCGCAGCGAAAGCAGTGTCTCCTCCGTGGGTCGCCTTTTAGACGACTTGACATCGAGTGCTCTTTGTGGATTGCTGGTGCTGGGGCTGCGGTGGACCGGGCTGTGGCTGTGGACTGGGGAACCGGAATGAGCGGCGTGGATGCAAGGCCCATTCAGGTGGCTCTGAAGATGGG
>JADBJO010001944.1:222500-230000 GCA_016801955.1 Conus betulinus | reverse complement strand
CCCCCCCCCCCCCCCCCCACTCTCTATCCTCCAGGCTACCACGCCCCCCCCCCTCATTTCCCTCGCACCACAGCCACATACTGAGAAGGCCTTCCTTTTCGTTGTTTCGGAGCGACTTTACCTCACTGTCACGTCCAAAACAGTTTCCGTTCAATCATGCATCTCTTGAACTCTCCACAGTTATTTTTCCTGTCCTATACACCTGAATATCTTCTACCTCAGTCGACCACTACCAAGCAAAAAGAGCAAATCAGCTAATACCATGTTCATCGAGCAGTTCCGGAACTACTTGAATACACAAGCGAAATGTTCATCAAAGCAGCAGTCTCACTCGTTTCAACAGCAATCGACAGATTTTGACCAGGTCAGTGCGAACACAATGCAACCTAATCATTGTTCTCACAGTGAAGGAGAACAGTCGCCAGTCGTCTGCAATAAGAAAAATGTAGCTTAAACAAAACAAGACACAATACACATCAAAAGAAGACCTCGGTTGGTGGGCTACTCAGTGGTATCTAATGATGAACAGTCCAAACAAGTCAAGAACTAAGACGCAAACCGTCAATCAAGGAAATAAAGAACTGAAATCAAAGCGTCTCCCGAATAGCAATACGCTGCGAGTACGCTGCGGACACGCACACACACACGCTCACGCGCGCGCGCACGCACACACACACACACACAACACACACACGCACACACGCGCGCGCGCGCGCACACACACACACACACACACACCCTATATCCCATTCCCATTTCATCTTTATACCGACCCCATTCTCAACTTTGTACCTACCTTCTACAACCAACCTTTAATCGCCTCTAGAAACTCCCCTGTATTGTGCTTTGTTTTCCACCAGTATTTCTGACTTTAACAAAAGCCGTACCCTTTCGCTGTTTTGTAATGCATTAGGAGTGTATCATGCAAACAAGATTTCCATAGCCCTCTTTGGTCTCCCTCGCCACTACTTTGTATCGCGTATTCTTCGCCCTTCACTTTTGACGTGTATCCCTCACACGTGAGTCAAACCAGGCTGTGTGACCCTGTTTTCTTTCCAGTATCTGACCTTGATTTTTGTTGCTGTGATGACGGGTGGTGTTTTTGTTTGTTTTGTTTGTTTGGTGTGTGTTTTTTTTTTTTAAAGTTATTCACTTTTCGGGTTTTTCTTTTCTTTTTTTAAATCTTATTCAGTTATTGAGTTTTCTTCCCCATTTCCTTGAGCCACCGGTGCACCCTTCGTTGGATGCTGAGGAAAGCCTGCAGAATGCAAATATCTCCCCTGATGCAGGTAATACCATTATTTCATAAGCGATGTGTCTCTAGCAGGTATCTCTGATGGGGAGGATCGCTGCCATAGCCGATGTCTGACTGGATTTGGCCAGCAGGTCTAGGAAAGCCAGGCGTAACTCAAACACTCACAAGATGGAGAAGTCGTCAGATCCCTGGCGTTGTCACTGTTTACATGATGGCATCTTTGAAAAGCCCATACCATACTGGGCGAGTTCTTTCCCGGGACGTGTTCCTCCGGCTTTTTTTCTCATGTGTGATTAAAAGTGTGGGGCTGAACACTGTGCGGAATTGTTCCTGTCTTTTCCAGGGTAGGGGGTCTGATTTTCCCTTTGTTCTGTGCTTCTGGTTGGACTATTGTCCTGATTCTGATAAAAAAAGAAAATAGCAAAGAGCATTATGCTGTCACTATCTTCTTGTCTTTTTGTTACTGTTCCGACTTTTAGTTTGTTGGGATTCCAGGAGGGTTTTTTTTTTTTTTTTTTTCAGTTTTCCCTTCACGTTTTCATTTCATGATACTTTTGTGTTTGCGGAAATTGGGTCGAAGTTCAACTGCGGGGCTCGGAGTTCTGGCTTTTGAAGAGTACTCAGTGTGTGTGTGTGTGTGTGTGTGTGTGTGTTCTTCAATTCAAACCTTACCGCTATTGTGCCTGAGTGAGTATTTTGTTCCGCCAACCACCTCCTTCCTCACTCCCACCCCGTCTACCCGTCCCCCCCCTCCCGTCTCTCTCTCTCTCTCTCTCTGTCTCTGTCTCTCTCGCTCTTTCTGTCTCTCTGTCTCTCTCTGTCTGTCTGTCGGTGTCTCTCTCTCTCCTCTCTCTCTCTCTCTCTCTCTCTCTCTCTCTCTCTCGCTCGCTCTCGCTCTCCAGTCTCTTGTTTTGGTTAGAAATGTTATTCTTTCTTTGAGTCATATTACTGACCATTACGCGAAACGAGTGCGTTTAGTTGATTTGCTGGTTTTCTGAAAGCTTCCAATTCATATGTTACTTATAATTAGGACTTGACCAGGAACCGCGTCCCCACTGCCTCTCACTCACTCCGATGTATCCACCAACTTGGGGGGGGGGGGGGGGGGGGGGGGGGGGGTCTCGCACCGAGTTCCAGACCTGCACAACATTTGTGTTGAAGCGATTGTCCGATAAAGTTTGTCTGATTGGGATTTTGGGTTCGAACTCTACAATACATCTTTATGTGTTTGGGTTGTTGTTTTGGTGTTCTGTGTGGTGTTTTTGTTTGGTGCGAACTCTACAATACATTTTCATGTGTTTGGGTTTTCGTTTGGTGTTGTGTGTGGTGTTTCCGTTTGGTGCGAACTCTACAATACATCTTCATGTGTTTGGGTTGTCGTTTGGTGTTCTGTGTGGTGTTTTTGTTTGGTGCGAACTCTAAAATACATTTTCATGTGTTTGGGTTTTCGTTTGCTGTTGTGTGTGGTGTTTCTGTTTGGTGCGAACTCTACAATACATCTTCATGTGTTTGGGTTTTCGTTTGGTGTTCTGTGTGGTGTTTCTGTTTGGTGCGAACTCTAAAATACATCTTCATGTGTTTGGGTTGTCGTTTGTGTTCTGTGTGGTGTTTCTGTTTGATACGAACTCTACAATGCATCTTTATGTGTCTGGGCTGTCGTTTTGTGTGTGTGTGTGGTGTTTCTGTTTGGTACGAACTCCACAGTACAATACATCTTCATGTGTTTGGGTTGTCGTTTGGTGTTGTATGTGGTGTTTCTGTTTGATACGAACTCCACAGTACAATATATCTTCATGTGTTTGGGTTTTTGTTTGGTGTTCTGTGTGGTGTTTCTGTTGCACATGTTCTTCTTCACCATGACGTCCTCCGTTTCTGGACATCAGTGCCAGTTACTTCGTTAGGAATTTATAAAACTTATTCTTTCTTACTTTTTTCCCCGACAGTTTCTGCTCAAAATTGGTATGCCATTAATTTCACAGATGATTTTCTATTTGTAAGAAGCTAGTGACCAGATAGGTTTGTCTTCTTATGATGCCTACCGTAGTAATAGCAATACCGTACGGTTAGCTTTTGTTTGATGGTATTTTCATTGTATTCGTGTTTTGCAAAATATCAGTTATTCCGGCATTTTTTTTTTCTCCTTAAACACACGTGCTGTTCTGTGATATTTTTTCGTTCCTGTGTTTTCACTTTTAATTATTGTACTGATGAAAACTTGCGTGTGTTTGAATTACCTTGTTATTCTAATTCGGACAGAGTTAAAACCAATGTGTTGAATCCGACAGTCTTTTGGTCTCTGAGTTTCCTGAAGAGAGTTTCTGTTTTATTCTTTCCATTGTAACCCTCCTCTGACTGTCTCTGCCTGTGTCTGTCTGTCTCTCTGTCTGTCTGTCTGTCTGTCTGTCTCTCTCTCTCTCTCTCTCTCTCTCTCTCTCTCTCTCTCTCTCTCTCTCTCTCTCTTATAACATAAACGCTCGTCTGATTCCCACCCAGAAATAATAACCATTGCATTAAATCAGCTAACCTTTTTTTTTTTTTTTTTTTTTTTTGGTCCTCATCTTCTCCATCCCCATCCCTTCCCGTCATGTGACGCACAGTTGACGGAGTGCGTTTCCTGTCATGCGCAGCGTGTTGTTAGTTGTACTTCCGGGTCCACCAAAGCCAAGACAAATATTGTTCTCCTTGGAATCGCATCATCTCCAACAACTCCATCTCCGTGGCGGGTGAAATGGCCGGCGGCGGGGTCGGGCCCGATCCGAGTGTCGGTACACTCCTCGTGACGCTCACGTCTCTAGCTCCACAACCTCATCAAAAAGCCAGTATATCAGTCACCGGAGTGAGGGAGGGAGAAAAAGGGGGAGGGGCGGGGGGGGAAGGGGGGGGGGGTTGGCGAGAGCAGAGATGTGAAAGAAGTGGAGGAGGAGGATGGGGGAGGGTGGGGGCAGAGATGCAAAAGATAGCTTATTTCAGTTCCAACTGCAAAAAGAATGAATGTGTGTGTGTGTGTGTGTGTGTGTGTGTGTGTGTGGGGGAGGGGAGTGGGGGTGGGGGGTGGGGGAAGGGGGGGGGGGGGGCCAAAAAAAATGGGAGAGAAAGGGAGAAGTTCTTGGGTGTGAAGCATGGTTGCGTCGTTTGAAGTGTGTCTGTTATGCAGGACGTGTGAGGTGGGTGCCAGGGGGGGGAGTAATTCTAGTCCTGTTCTGTCACGGGGACGTCACATGTGTGACGTCTGGCTCGCTTGATGACGTGTTAGCGCGCTCGGTTTTTGCCTTTCATTCAGTAGCGGCTGGTTTCTTGTTTATTCATGCTTTTTTGTAGATATAATTTACTGCTAATATCTCTTTGCTGTGTGTGTGTGTGTGTGTGTGTGTGTGTGTGTGCGCGCGCGCGCGCGCGCGCGTGCGTGCGTGCGTGCGTGTGCGCGTGCGAGAGGTTTGAGGCGGGGGGTGTGGAGGGAGGTAGTTATTAGAAAAATATAGTTTTTCTTTTTTGAACAATATTTTTCCTTTTTTTTTTTTAAACGGAAAAATCTTTTTCTTATGTGTGTTTGTTTGTTTGTTTGGTAGATGTGATGTTTTATTCATATACGTAAGCTGACGTCAGAGATCATGTCTTGAGTTGTCTTCTCATGTCATCCCCTTGAGCTGTGTCCAGATCAGTACAGCACTCGGCTGACTTTCAAACACACAGTTGTCTTGTCTTCCAAGAAATAAGAATATTGAAGAGGAATAGGGGGGAGGTAGCGGCGGGAGTTGGGGGGGGGGGGGGGGGGGGGGGGGGGGGGGGACTGCGCTCCTCTTGAAAAAAAAAAAAAAAAGCGAAGAGAACAGAAAATGAAATAACTAACACAGTCACAAAAGATTTAAAAACGAGGAAGCAGAAAGTATATCGTCATACACACAGTAAATCAAACACCACCTTCCCCTTCAAAGGTTCATCTGACGAAAAATGCGGCTATTTCCGGCTGCCGAACCTCGCTATCAACTACACTTCCGTTTACCCAGAAGGCTGTTCAGAGTCCCTTGCTTACCTTTAGGCTGCGAGCACCCCCCCCCCCCCCCCCCACCCCCCCCCCACCTCCCCCCTACTTCGTTTTCTTCCCCGACGAGCCTGTTTCAGCTCTTGAGGTCGTTAAAAAGCCGTTGACTGCCTCGCAGCTAATGCGTTTTGTTTCTAGAATCGTACTAGATTCTGGACCCATTCTGCTTTCTCCATAGACTCAGGGTGGGGGTGTGGAGGGTTGGGAGGGTTGGGAGGGCAGTGGGGTTCGGTTGGGGGTGGGTGGTAGAGAGAAGAATGCTTTGCAGCTGTTTGGGGAAAGCAGGAGAAGGCACAGAGGAGCCATACGATCCACGGTTAATCTGGGAAGAACCTTACAGAACTGCATGTCCACAGACGTGAGAGTTTGAACCACACACACACACACACACACACACACACACACACACACACACACACACACATAAACACACACACACACACGCGCGCGCGCTCGCACGCACGCACGCACACACGCACAAAAGCAAGCAAGCAAGCGCACGAACACAGAGAGAGAGAGAGAGAGAGAGAGAGAGAGAGAGAGAGAGAGGAGTAGGATTGGAGAAAATAGGTGTGTAATGCAGTGAAAAAGAAAACGGGGGGGGGGGGGGGGGGGGGGGGGGGGGTCAGACAGACAGAGACAGACAGAGAGGCAGAGAGGCTGAAGAAGTCAGAATGGTTTTTTTTAAGTGACAATCTCTCTTTCTCCTCTCTCTCTCTCTCTCTCTCTCTCTCTCTCTCTCTCTCTCTCTCAAAAATAGAGACAGAGAGACACAGACAGACAGACAGACAGACAAAAATCTGTTGCACTTAATTGAAAAAGAAAAACAGGAATATTCACCCTGCGATGATCTTAATGTCACAGGTTTTGGAGAAAAAAGACCATTTTAAAAAAGGTTTTGATAAGTTGCATGAAGCTGATAAAAGATGCGTTGCAGGGCTTCTATGAACCTATCAGCGCTCAAACATCGCTCTGAATGATCGTAAAAGGACTTATGAAAACGCAAGAACATAACATAATAATTCATTCAAAAAGAAAACGCAGCAGACCGAATGAACTCAAAGAATTATTTAAAGAGGATAAGTGTTCTAGTCAACAATGTGCTCAGCTGCCGAGAAGTCAGTCATTTATTATTATACTTCAGTACGATTTCAGTGTCAATATTTCGGTGGTGTGACCATCAGCGCGCTGTTTCAACTGATTTCCAAACATTGACTTTCAAGACAATCGAGTCGAAGAGAATGACGAAAATATACTGGAACCCCCGTTTGAGGATCAAATAATTATTACAGCAATTGAGAATGGTTTTAAAGTTTAGAACTGAGTAATAGTGCTGGTCCAGATTGAAGTTTAAGTGAATGTGGAAAAATGCAAATAATTTTTTGGTGATTGAGTTTCGCTTAGATCTTTTTTCTTTTATCGTACCTTTACACACACAAAAGATGACTACAACATTGATAATATACGAGTACCATTGACAAGTGTCTACGTACTGTACGGATATTTCACTTAACAGACTTACAAAATGGTCAGAAGGAGAGTAAAAAAAAATAATGAATGAAGAGAGTAAACTGGGTTTAGAAAGGGTTTCAGCATTGGCGACCATAGTTTTATTCTATATTCTCTGATTAACAAATTATCTGTCATGAAACTTAAAATCATATGTTGCTTTTGTCGATTTCAGAAAGGCCTTCGACTTCATTAGTAGGGACGTATCATGGGGTATCTGTAGAAAATCGGGCATTGACGGAAATGGATAGCACGCGATGAGAGGAGTTTACAGGAGTGTCGGTCTGTGTATGTGACAAATGTTTATATTACCAGTATTCGTGTTGCGCAAGGCTGTGTGCTAAGTCTACAGGTTTTTTTTTTTTTTTTTTTTCATTTTTAATTAACGAACATTGCAGTATGGTTCCCAAACGCTGAAGGCATGACATACAGTCGGTTGTCGGAGCTAGCGAAGTTTTCTTGTTACTATGCACTGATGACGTGATTTTATTATCAAACACTGCTAGTTCATCACAAAGCCAGCTTATGCATTAAAAAAACTAAAACAGACACGCTAAAGACAACAGTAACTCTGGACAAACCTAACGTCCCATTGTCCGTAAAGGAGGCTTCTTTGCAGCAACTGCATTGTGGTAGTAAGGGAATGAGGGGATAAAGGTTACGAATAGCTAGAATCATCTATAGGCATGGACTTCAC
>JADBJO010001944.1:197500-220000 GCA_016801955.1 Conus betulinus | reverse complement strand
ATCATAATGATTCTCATTATTCTCATCATTATCAATATTATTAGTATTATATTATCATTATCATCATCATCATCAAAATCACTATCATGTGTACTTGCTTCTATATTCTGACGGTAATATGATTCGATTTTTACCAGTGAAATTCAAACCATCCGCTCACAACTATATCATATGATTCAGCTCCGCATACTGCCTTCCTACGTTGTGCTATTTTTTTCTTTTCAAGCTGCACAGCTGTCTGTTTCACACACATGTTAGGCGAAATAGGCCCGTAACAAGCATCCCAGGGGTTGTGTTGGGCTGGACACTATGCATCCAGTATGTTCAGAACAGCCATGGGCCGACGTTCATAGGGGAAACTCTACTTCCAGCTCTCAAATGTTCATGCTTAATTTGAACGTGTTGTGGGAGAGGGGTGGTGATGGTGGTGGGTGTGTCTTGCCGCGTCGTTCTTGTTGCAGAGCTCAAGAAACGAAGAAGAACTTTCGTTCCATAGCTTACCAAGCAATGTACGAAAAGGTGAATAGAGTGACGACGCTCTGATACGAAGATGCGTCGTCTGTTTAAAATAAAAACAACAACAAACAAGCAAACAAACAAAAACTTCACTCGTTCTAAAAGTAATGTCATTGGCCAGTCGGAAAATCTTCACTCTGGCCATCGACGTTCGAAGAAAACACATTTGTCGAAAATACATTTGTCTTCCTGTTCTTCTTTTGTGTATGGGGGAGGGGGCAAGGCGCAGAGAGAGAGTGGAGGGGGGGGGGGGGGGGGGGTAAGGGACAGGAGAAAGCGAAGACAGGAAGTGAGGATGAGCGAAGGGGAAGAGTGGAAAACAGGGGGGGGTTCGGGTGGGAGAAGGGGTTGGGGGAGACGGGTGAAGGGGGGGGGGGGGGGGGGGGAAGTGGGAGTAAGGGAAAGATGGGGAACAGTTGAAGTGGAGGAGGGTGCGGGAAGGGGCCGGAGTGGACAGGGGAGGTGAGGGAACAGAAGAAGGGGAGTAGGGAGAACGGCCGAGAGAGAGAGAGAGAGAGAGAGAGAGAGAGAGAGAGAGAGAGAGAGAGAGAGAGAGAGAATACTCAAAATTTCTTCTTAATCTCCAGTCTTAGTTTCACCCAAGACCATTTTTTCTTACGCAGTATGTGACTGACTGTTCGCTCTCTATGTCTTTCGAGGTGTTTTGTCTTGTCTGAGGAGGACCCAGCAGGTCGAAACGCATTGTGTTTGTTTTGTCATATGTTTGTTCCTTCGTTTGGCTGCGCAATAATTCTGTTTTTCCTCATTTTCGGTTTCCGCCTGCAGACACCTCAGCTTGAAACCAACTTTACTAAGTGTGCCTCAACTAGCTTTTGATTAGTACTCTGTTTCCTTCGTCTAAAATAACTTAAAACAGGAAAGAATAAAAGGATCATATCTTGGCAAATTCAGATCTGCATTTAATTAACTGTAGACAGAGATAATTGCTGCGGAAAAAAAGCAGCTCCTGTATTGATTATGAATAGCTGGGTGAATAGTTCCGATTCAAATATTGCATTCTGCCTGTCTATAGTAAGACATGGTAACATTATGATTACGAGGATGATTAGCATTTGTCAGCAAAATATATGAGTGTATTGAATAATACAGTGATGAATAATTATCTTTCTTTCCCCCGCAATCCCCATCCATTCCTCCAGCGCCCCTCTTCTTCCGTATATTATGCCCCCCCCCCCCCCCCCCCCCCCCCCCCACCCACCTCCACCCCCCTTGACTCGCGACCTCTCACACCCTACCCTCCACCATGCATTTGCTCTCCCTAAACTATATATGTGTATCTGTCGGTCTGCCCGCGCGCAAGCTCGCGCGCGCGCGTGCGTGCGTGCGTGTGTGTGTGTGGGTGTGTGCGTGCGTGCGTGCGTGCGTGCGTGCGTGTGTGTGTGTGTGTGTGTGTGTGTGTGTGTGTGCGTGCGTGCGTGCGTGCGTGCGTGCGTGCGTGTGTGTGTGTATTTTTCATCCTTTTGTTCACGCCACCCCTTCACTACCCCATCTACACTTTCCAACCCCCGTCATCCACATCCTGCCTGCCGCCTACTTCTCTGTCCTCTTGCAACTCTGCTCACCTCCTCCCTTTCCCTGACCCTCACTCTTAACCGCCCCCCCCCCACCCCCACCCCCACCCCCCCCAGGGCAGGAGGAACTGGGAGAAGATATAAAGAAAAAAAAAATCTTGAAACAGAAGTCGACAGAAGGATAATGGAAGTATTTCTTTTTATGCAATTTCAAGCCAGACTTGAGGCTTGAGGTGACGAAACACGCAATCAAACACCTGCATTAGGCTGATGCAAAAAAAAAAAAAAAAAAAAAATGAGTGTTTCCAGCGGGGTGGGAGGTGGGGAGAGGGAAAGACCGCGGAGGAGGGAGGAGAGGCTGGATGGAAGAGTCTTTCTCCCTCCCCCCCCCCCCCTCTCTCTCTCTATCTCTATCACACACACACACACACACACACACACACACACACACACACACACACACACACACACACGTGCACACAGCGCGCCCGCGCGCTTATGCACGTACGTGCACACACACACACACACACACACACACACACACACACACACACACACATTCGGGAGAAGAAAATCCTTCGGGTAGGGGTTTGGAATGGGGTGGGGAGTTGGGATGGGGAGTGGGGGTGTGGAGGGGAGGTTGGTAGGAGCCTAATCAAAAACAGACAGTACAATAGCCAGCGCACCCGTGGTACCCCCCCATTTATTTAGAGTCCCCCCCCCCCCCCCCCTTCCTTCCCCCCTTCCCGCCTCACTCTCCTCCCCACCCCCACCCCCCTCGTTCCGAACCCTCCACTCCCCGAACCGAAGCAACCACCTCAGCGACATAAATCACCACCACGCAGAAAACCCCGGGGGCCCTCCTCCCCCTGCTTCCCTTCGTCTCACGCCGCGCCGCCAAGTGGCGACATATCATTCAGAAAAGTACGTGCAGGAGTGCTGGCCCTTTCGCGTTCATTTCCTCTCCCTCTAAAAGCCTGCATTATCTCCCCGGCCAGCTAGGGTTCCCTCCCCTGCGGACCAAACTCGTCCTCCCCTCCCCCCCTCCCTTCCTTCCTCCCTCCTCTCTCTCCCGCACTCCCTACTCTCGTTCCACCTTCTCATCCTCCCCTCCTTTCTTTTTTTTTTTTTTTTTTTTCTTTTTCTTTTTTTTTTTCGTGGAAACTGTGAGTCTGCGACTGGTTTGGTCACCCCAGGGAGAGAGAGAGAGAGAGAGCACGGGGAGGGATGGGGAGATAGGTACCCGCCTCTTTCCAACGGGGTATGAGAATCGCCCACTGAGTGCCGATGACGATGCTGGTAGGACGGGAGAAGAGGGGCGCGGGGGGGGGGGGGGGGGGGGGGGGGGGTTACGAATAATAGTGCGTATCATCCACGATAGGTATGAGGGTGGGAGGGTAAGTGTGTGTGTAAGTGTGTTGTGTTGTGGTGTGTGTGTGTGTGTGTGTGTGTGTGTGTGTGTGTGTGTGTGTGTGTGTGTGTGTGTTGTAAGGGGGAGGGGGAAGGTTCCATTAGTAGGAGAATACGTGAAGGAGCTGGAGAAGAACTCACGACCTGAGCGTTGATAAACGATGAAAGAAAAAAAAAAAAAAGATGGGCATAGAGGGGAATGGGATGGTGATAAGGGTGGATGTGGGGTGGAGGTTCGAGTGGGGGTGAGGTGACGGCGGGGAGATTGAGGGGGGGGGGGGGGGGGGGGGCGGGGGGCGAAGAAGGAAGAAGGGGGAGTTCGGGAAAGGATGGGGTATTTCGTCATTTTCACCTCTTCTCACCTGCCTTCTGCATGCTCCGCAGCCGTCGGATTCTTTGCGAAGATTTTTCTTTGTTTGGTTGATTAACTGACGTGTTGTGTGCGTGCGCGCGTGAGCGCGCACGCGCGCGCGCGAGCGCGCGTATGTGTGTGTGTGTGTGTGTGCGTGCGTGTGTGTGTGTGTGTGTGTGTGTGTGTGTGTGAGGTGTCCCCAAGCAAAACGTTTTCTTTATACAACTGAGGTATTCTACCATCGGACACGAGGGCTTCGTCATCGTTTGTGGACTTCACAAGTTTTCGAGAATGCTGATTGGACGGGTCTTTATCTTGATCATCGCCCCCGCACACATTTCTACAACCATCACAAAACAAAGAAAACAGAGTTCTACGGTGGTCTTTAATGCTCCGGAGTTTACTTTGACGTTAACCTGTACTGGGACATTTTGACGTTTTCGCTGACCCACTTTCGTATGAATGACCTGTGATTTTTTTTTGTGTCTGGATTATTTTTCCGCGAACATTCAGTGATCTGTTAGATTCGCATTAATGGAAAGAGACTTCTCTTTGCAATAACACCTTGATCTTTTCTGGACGAAAAACAGTGCCGCGTGTAGCTGAACTTTGTGTGCGTTTCCTTTGTCGTTTTTTTTTCCCCCAGAAAAAAAAGCTATGCATTTCTTTTCTGTTTTTCTTCAATTCTTTTTCTCCTTTACTTAGTGTGCATGACTATGATGCACATACCATCGATGAAAATGTACTCTTTCTAATCTATAATGCGTTTGGATGTCATGTTTGAAGCGTTTGATGACATGTGGACTTGTATTCTGCGATCATGTAGTGATGAACTGTGGGGGGGGGGGGGGGGGTACGTCGTGGGGTGGGGGGGGGGTGTGGGGGGGGGGGGTGGGTGGGGGGGGGGGGGGGGGGGGGGGGGGGGGGGGGGGGGGGGGGGGGGGTGTGTGTTAGAAACAATTGATGTTAATGTTATTTGCTTACATTGTATTTTCCTTGTCAAAAAAAAACAAAAAAAAACTGCTTGATGCGGCGGTGTTGGTACCTTTTGGCCTCCCTTAATTGGCGACGTTTTTTTTTCCTGTTGCGCCTTTTTGTAAAGTTAAGAACTTTTTTGTGCCCAAGTTCCATGTCGTTTGATATGTGTTTGTATACGAAGGGAATATGTCCACGAAAAAACTTGAATTATCTATGCATGCTATTGAAAAGAGAAGGATTTTTAAGTCTTGTCTACCCGCTTGGTCTAGCGTTAGCACCTGGTCACGGAAACCGAGCGGTGTCCGGATCTTGAATGAAGTGACCGAATAACACAAAGTGATTGGCCTGTCATCTGAAGGATGGTCAGCTGTCTCGGTCAGCGGCGTCCTGCGTGGAGGCGTAGCGAGAACGCATGCCCCATATCTTCTTTAACTGACGTGTGTGGTGTCATTGTTAACTGTAAAGGAAAGGTCACGACTGGCCTACGACTGACATAGGAAACCTCCAAGTAAGATGCGGTAAATGGAAATGAACAGAAGAAAAATAAAGATTAGTGTTTCTACAGATGAACATTTTTCTCAATTGTTTTAAACAAGATCAGTTTTCATTTCAGGAACTTTTTTTTTTTTTTTTTTTTGCAAGTTAGACCAAGTCAAATGCTTTTACTTTTTCTGTTTACTTAGAGGAGCACATACATACAATCTGTGCATTGTTATTTGACATGAGGTCGCGGATATTGCGAAGAATGTGTGGCTTTGTTGAGGCCAAACCCAGGGATGACAACTGCTTATATTTCTGTGAGGACAAGGTCATTTTGTGTGCTGAAGAAGTGTTTTGAGGTACTGTTTGAGGCCAACCTGTCAATGAAAATGATTTGTGAGTCCGTGGGGAGCTGGTTACTATGTTTGTATTGAAACGTGTGATCATGTGAAACCGTAATCAAAAGCATTATGTACAGATAGTGTAAAAATTCAGCTGTTATAGAAAAAGGACTCATTCTCTTCTGCCCCCCACCCCTACCCCCAAGGATGTGTGTGTGACGTTGCACGAGTGAGAATCTGACATGGAGCCAGCGTGAGTGACTGTCCTCCGCCAGAGGTGCCATCACGTCCACCCAGCCAAAGTCCACAGGAACGTGACGACGCTGACGACTTTGACACAGACACGCGATGGGCATGGAAGAGGAGGGGAACTCGTGACGAAGTCAGTGGGGGAGAAGGGCGCAACTGGCTGACAAAGTGTGATATTTTCATTTGACGATGATCAAGGTGAATGAGATGATGAACATGGCGAAATGGAGTTCCATTCAGGTTGAAGACCACATAACAATGTCTGATCTACTACCTATTTCGATAATATTTCAGGTGTCAGCCAGGACCGGGAGATGCAGACACCTGCAGTGTTGATTAGGAAATTTGAATAACGCTCTGAGAGATGGATCTGTTATGCAGACGAAGCTCGACAGCGTCGTTCCAGTCTTTTCATTTGAACTCCACTCAGTTATATGATGGAACCAAACGGAGCCATAAAAGCAAACAAAGAAACAAAGAAGAAGCCTATGGATGCATCTGACAGCGTTCGTGCCCAGACCCCCAGGCCGCTACTCTGGATTCTAACCACTGCATCATCGCCGTATTGGTTAATTGGCCGGTTGGCCTGTTCGTTGGTTGATTGGCTGGTTGTTATAAAGACAATGAAACAAACAACATGGGCATAGTAAGACCCGAGCATTTTCTATTTGATTATTTTCATCAGTTCCTAAGGACTACAAACAGATGCCAGCATTTTAGAATGACGTGGCTTTTTCGTTTTTGAATCATTATAAAAAAACTCTTGGTTAGTTACTCTCTGGTAGCTAGTATTTCCAATGGTAAACATCACGGCAGGACAGAAGGTTTGCGGCGCTGTCTCTCCAGTCAACTTTTCAAATAAAGTAAAGTTTATATGAGGTGGGGGCAGGGGGGGGGGGGGGGGGGGGGGGGGGGGGGCGTGCGGGTGGGGGGGGGGGGGGCATTATTCGGAGTGGGACTGCCCATAGTATGCACAAACAAATACACCGCTTCTTCTCCCCCTCCCAGTCCCCACCCCTCCCCCACCTCTTTACTCCTCTACCCCACCCCATCCCACATCCCGGAACCTTACTGCTCCCTTCCTGCCCCCTTCTTCACCCGTCTTCTTCTTGGCACCCCCCCCCCCCCCCCCACACACACACACACATGCACGCATGCACGCACGCACGCACGCACACAATGCTCGCACACACGCGCACACTCACGCACGCAAACACACACAGACACATGCACGCGCACGCGCGCACGCACACATGCACACACACACACACACACACACACACACACACACACACACACACACACACACACACACACACACACACACACACACACACACTCTCTCTCTCTCTCTCTCTCTCTCTCTCTCTCTCTCTCTCTCTCTCTCACACACACACACACACACACACACACACACACAGTCCATCCGCCAAGAACATGATCGGGAAACGTCGGCCAGTCTTATGAGGGTAGTCTGTCCTAAACCGACAATACGTGTTTAAATGCAGAAGTCAGCACTGCACCATCTTCAATTCAAGGACGAACTCACCAATTCTGCGACGCGTTCCTCCTGGTTTAGGCCAGGTGGACAGATAAGGACATGACAGATATTCTCACCCTGCTCTCTGCGCTCCCCTCCCACCCCACCCACCCAACCCCTCCCGCCCCTTTTATCCCCAACCCCTCCCCTCCCTATCTCTCTTCCCTCGTAAGTCTTCCCTTCAAGGTCACGCCCAAAATGGGAATTATGACAAGCTTGTGAACGCTCATCACATCTTTGTAAGGCGCATTTCGAACTCCTCCTCTTCACGCACAAATCCCATTTGCGCTGTCTGAGACCGAAATGCCAGGATGTGGGTAGAGGTGGGGAGGGGGGGGGGGGGCAGTAGAAGGTCGGGGGGATGGAAGGGGGTCTGAGCAGGCAGCAGAGCCGTCCCAAAACAGACTGGAAGCCCCCCATTCCGCCTGATGGCACGCCAAGCCGGCAGCGGAAGCGCAGAGAGCAAACTTTCACTTTCTGTCCGTGCAAAGTCGGCCTGGAATTCCGACTGGTGTTTTCGTACCTAACCCGAGGCCGAGGCATTTGTGTTTCCGCGCGCGGCCTTGTTGACGCATGTGTTAGCTGCTCCGCGCCCTGTACACACAGCGGCCCCGAGCCTTTTCCTCCCCGCTGGAGGGGGGAGTTCATTCTTCACCAACACGGAGACTTCTGATGTGGTTGGCTGTCTTGAGCCCCCGAGGGCTGGAGGGCGGCAGCCAGGCACGACAGGAAAGCCTGCACAAACACTTGGCCGTTGATGGCTTTCGCCACAGGAGCTCCGCTTCAGAAGAACTCGCCCATGTGCTGCAAAGAGAGGAGCAGCGTCCGAGGCCGAGCGATGTGTCCCTAACAAAGCCACTGCCTTGAACGAGATTGACACCAGGGTGGAGTGGGTTTGTTACTAAGTGGATTGGCACAAAGGGAATTATCTTCTTTTTTTTCACTAGGTGGACTGGCACGAATGGAGGGGGAGGGGGGGGGGTTGTTACAGGGTAGACTGGCACAAACGGAGTAAAGCACCAATCTGGGTGGGTTTGTTACTCAGTGGATTGACACGACAGTTGGCTGGTTACCAGATAGACTGGCACAAAAGGAGCAATCCTGCTGTCAGGCGGACTGGGCACATATAGAGTGGGCTGGTTGCAAGACAGATGGGAACGAACAGAGTGGGCTTGTTGCTAGGCAGACAGGCACGGAAGGACTTTGCTTGTTGCTAAGTGGATTGACACCAACAGACTGGGCTTGTCAGGAAGCGGACTAGTCCAAAGGAAGTGGGCTTCTTGGTGAGGTGAATTGGAGTGGGAGGGCGGGAGGCAGCGGAGTTGGCTTTGTCTCTACGTCACCTGGGACAGAGTGTGCTCGTTATTTGGTGAACTGGCACAGAGTGGGCTTGTAACTATGTGAGTTTGGCACAAACGGGGTAGGCTTGTCACTAAGTGAGTTGGTACAAACGGAGTAGGCTTGTCACTAAGTGAGCTAAGTACAAACGGAGTAGGCTTGTCACTAAGTGAGTTGGTACAAACGGAGTAGACTTGTCACTAAGTGAGTTGGTACAAACGGAGTAGACTTCTCACTAAGTGAGTTGGTACAAACGGAGTAGATTTGTCACTAAGTGAGTTGGCGCAGACATAGTAGGCTTGTCATTAAGTGAGTTGGCGCAAATAGTGTAGGCTTGTTACCAAGTGAGTTGGCACAAGAGCAGTCTTGTCACTTAGTGAGTCGGCGCAAATAGAGCAGGCTTGTCACTGAGTGAGAATGCACGAAGAGAGTAGGCTTGTCACTTAGTGAGTTTGTACAAATAGAATAGGCTTATCATGGAGTGGGTTTTGTGACCATATGAGTTGACTCAAAAAATGTCGCCTTTTTACGACGTAAATCGGAATAATCGGAGTGATCTTGTTACTGAGTGAACTGATGCAAACGGAGTGGACTTTTTACTTAATGTACTAGAACAGATGGAATGGCTTGAGACCAACTGAGCTGGTTCAAACAGAGTGAGCTTGCTTTTAAGTAAACTGGGACAAACGAAGCAGGCTTGTTACAAAGTAAGTAGAGACGCAGAAAGAAGTGGGCTTTTTTGAATGAATCAGTACAAATGGAATGGACCTGTTCCTTTGTAAATTGGTTACACAGTGGGTTTGAGATGAGGTGAATTGTACTGTTGGCCATTATTTTGCTCCTTTTTAAATTGGTTACACAGTGGGTTTGAGATTAGGCGAATTGTACTGTTGGCCATTATTTTGCTCCTTTTTAAATTGGTTACACAGTGGACTTGAGATTAGGTGAAATAGCACTGTTGGCCATTATTTTTCCAAACCGCCTCCTTCTCCTCTAGGAATACAGGTTGCCGCCCCTGTGAACGATGCTAGGATTCGATCTTAAAATAGACACACGGGAACACCTCTGCAGAGTTACCTAAAAATGGAACAGCACTTATCGCCGGCAGTGATGGCCCTTTCATACTCAATGTTTCTTTATCCGCTTATGGTTTCAAAGTGAGGTGACGTCAAGCGGAAAATGCTGTTATAGCCAACTGTCCTCTACCCTTTTTCCTTTCTCTTCTTCTGTCAGTGTCGTTACTATTATTACTACAGTTAATATTGTCATTATTGTGATTACACTACCATGATTATTGCTAGTAGTAGTTGTCACGTTCAGTCTATTTCATTGTCATTATACTCGCTATAATTATTATAATTTCTGTTGTAAACCCCGTGTTGTTTCCCTTCCCAGCAGCCTCGTTTCCATTCCACATCCATTCCTGTGTCCAGTTTGAGGAAATAAGTGACCGTCTGTTCGCCCTTCGTTTTCATTGTCTTAGATGTTGTTTGTCTTGCCTGAAGGAGACAAAAGAAGTCCAAACGCGTGGTTCTGTTTCGTAATTTGTTTGTTCTCTCTTTCGGCTAGGCACAGTTGTCCTTTTTTCTGATTATGTCTTATTATCATTCTATTGTTTTGTACTATGCTGTCGTAGAACTTTTAGATTACGTCTGTTTTCACCACACACACAAAAAAAATGTGATGATTGGCACATGAGAGAGAGAGAGAGAGAGAGAGAGAGAGAGAGAGAGAGAGAGAGGACGTCGTGTACAAACACAAAACAAACAAACTACCCTGGACCATACTTATGTCATGTTGTGCTGAGACTCGCTTGTGAGCAAGCTGACCCTGAGGGTGGTGGACATCTATCGGGATCACTACACGCAGCTTGTAAAGTCATCGATCAGGACACGGGAGACGGACGGAGGATGAACAACACCAGAGGAACGAGCTGTTGCGGAGGTAAAGAAACGAAAGCAAAAAGAAAAATAGATGAGTAAATACATTGGTACAGAAAGTAAAGCATAAGAGGGGGAAAAAGAATAAATAAATGGTATGTAAAAAAAAAAAAAAAAAAGAGTAACTTCAACCGGGAGAATTACAACAACAACAACAACAACTGTAATAAGATAATGATAATAGAAAGAAGAAGAAGAAAAGAAGGACGATGATGATAATGATAACAATAATAATGATGATAATGATGGTGATAATAATAATATCAGTGAAATTACAATAATATTATTACTGATAATAGTAATAACAATAAGATTGTGAATGATAATAATAACAACAAGATAAATAGTGATAATAACGATTATGATAATAGTAATGATAATGATGATAACACTCAAATTCATAATGATAATCATGAAACTAATGATAATGGTGATGACAACAACACTAAAATTGACAATGATAATGATGATAATAGTAATAATGATGATGATGATTATAATGATACTAGTAATGATAATCATTATTATATAGTGATAAGAATAGTAGTAGTGGTAGTGGTAACGATAATGATAATGAAGATTAACGTAGCGTGGAACTTCACATTCAGTTCAGTCTCTTCGCGACGCACAATGTCAAAGCACACGAAACAAGAACAAACGATAGTATGAAGAAAAAAGCACAAAAAACACGAATCAGTTCATTGATTAATCGATCGATTGATTGATTACTTGCTTATTCAAAATAACTGGGAAAAAAAAGAAACAAAATCACAACTACTCTTACTATTATACACCCTCATCAGTGCGGTTGACAAATACATAGACGGGCAAGCACATATGCGGAATTCGTAGCAGAAAATGGTGACATGGACTTGGGATGATCAGTTTGAAAGAAAACGAGGGCTTTTTTTAAAAATTTAGGATTGTGTTTATTCTGAAGCATAGGATGCCTGAATATGGTGAACACGTGATTCAGCGACAGACAGTGCTCTCTGTCCAAAAGACTTCTTAATGTGTGTTCATCCGAACACCTGGACTCGGCAGAGAAGAACACTGTTTTCAACTCAGACTTCAGGGGGAAGGAAAAGAGCCCGACCCCCAGCGAGAGCTCAGGTAGTCTGTTGTTCCACCGAAGGAACGCCGTGGTCAGCAGACCAGCAGAGACAGTTGTTTCGACCCGTGACGAGCCTATCAGGCGTGCCGCGGGCTCCTGGAGACAGAGAATCATTTCCACATCATCAGCAGGGAACTTCCCCAAAATCGTGTGGACCCTCTTTGCCCATGATGAAAGTGTCTCAAAACAGACACGGTGAAGGCAAAGTCGTAATTGTGTATGAAATAAAAGAATTGAAATTTGTCCTCGAAAACTGTGTGAAAATATGAAAGACACGAGCTATACGGACACAAGTATTACAAATAACTAGTCAATTAAAAATCTTCAATTCTCTCTCTCTCTCTCTCTCTCTCTCTCTCTCTCTCTCTCTCTCTCTCTCTCTCTCTCTCTCTCTCTCTCTCTCTCTCTCTCTCTCTCTCTGTCTGTCTGTCTGTCTCTCTGCTAGCTTGTTAACTCTCTCTATCTAGCCATCTATCAATCTCCTTCTCCCTTCCTATCCAGGATCGGTTTCCCAATCTCTCGCTGTATATATGTATATAATCATGCATAGATACATTGAGAAACTTAAAATATTTGTCAACAAATATTTAAAACAGCGGATGTCTTAAAGAAGTAAAGACGGTATTCTTTTTTTCATTAAAGGCAGGACATCACACTCATTCACACATACACACACACACACACACACGCGCGCGCACGCGCACACACACACACACACACACACACACACACACACACACACACACACACGCACGCACGCACGCACGCACTCACGCATACATACACACACACAGGGAGAGGGGGGGGGGGGGGGGGGGGGAGGGAGACAGTCAGACAGACGGAGACAGACAGAGAGCATCATGCATCTAGAGAGGCAGACAGACAGACAGACAGACGACGGACAGACAGACAGACAGACAGACGGACAGACAGACAGCAGGATGGGCGGGCAGGCAAGTCTAAGACAGTTCCAGCCCCAACCGGGACCCTGGCCCTGTGAAAACATCACGACTGCCAGCACCCCCAATTTCCTCAGTCACTGCGTCGGCAACCCTTCTCGCTTCAGACAGCCACTCCCCCGCCCCCCCCCCCCCCCCCCTCACCCGCCCCCTTCTACCCCCCCTTCCATCCCTCCACTACCCCACCCCTCCCCACCCTCTCTCCATTCCCATTCTCGGCTCCTCCCTGCTTTTGTCATTTCCCCTCATAACTACCTCTACACCACCATCCTCACCTTCATTTTCCTTGCTCCCTCACTCTCATCCCCCACCCCCCCCCCACCTCCCGTCCTTCCATCCTAGCCTCTTTTCCACAGCTCACTAACTCCCAGACAACCCTCTTCAACCTGGAGATCGAAGACGGAGGGGGATGGGGGGGGGGGGGGGGAGGGAGGGAGGGGGGGATGGGAGTGAAGGAGGGGGGGGGTAAGGGGTGTGGGTGTGGGGGGGGGGGAGGTGAGGGCGACATGCGGTCTGGCGAGGGACAGGAATGAGGCAGAGGGGAGGGGGGGGGGAGGGGACGGGGAGGGCTTTGTTGGGGGGGGGGGGGGGGGGGGGGGGAGGTGTGTAGCCAGTGTTGGCCAGCCTCACGCACTACGTCGCATCGTAAACTTCATCCGGCTCAACGACTTTCGCAGACTGCCAACTTAGTGGCGAAACTGCTACGCATTTAGGTTTGGGGGGGGGGGGGGGGGGGGGGGGGGGGGGGGGGGCATGGAAAAGAGAGAGAGAGGGGGGGTGATGGTGGTGGTGGTAGGAGGTGTTAGGATGATGAAGCTTGTTGTTCAGACGCATATTCCGCACCCCGCAGCCAGGCCACCCGACTTCTCCGTTTCCTCCACAGCCACTATCCTCACAACGATGAAGAACTAGTAGCGCTCTTTAACTCTGATCAAAACACAAGCTAGGCCGCACGCTACAGTTACGATTGTGCTCTAAAACACCAAATAATCCATGTAAGCGTTTTGAGTGCTACCATGAATTTGAGGCAGCATTTAATGTTTACGGATAATTGATCGAAAGAAACAACTCCTCACCAATTATTTCCCTTGTTTTGGGGGTGATTTTTCGCTGATGAAACCCCACAAACAGCCTTCAAATACATGACCTTCCCCTTAGTTGACGCACGTTTCAGGCCTTATCTCTCACCCGTGACCCTATCTTTGCGCCAGCTCGAAGCGCCCAAATAATCCCATTCCTTGATTTTAATCTGTCTGCTAGGAACCACCTGGCTTGGACCTTGATGGCCGTATGAAAGAAAATGAGGAGAATCAACTTTCAGACGCAATAAAAAATTCTCTAAACAATGTAATTGCACCAGCCTATAATGCTCAACTGAAGCAAGGCATGGGCGCATTAAGTTTTGGTGTGCAGCCATATCAGTCAGAATACTCCGACTTTCGCACAGCCAAAAGCCGGCGAACAGAAATGCACCAAACTGATTCAGGTTTCTTCTTCTGACCGCAAATATGTCGGGAAGACAGAATTCTAAGTTTTTCAGTTTCAGATCCAAACAATGCGTTTATTGACTGTCTGTCTGTCTACCAGACAATGGCTAATTTTGTGGAAAATTTGCCTGAGTTTCTTTCGTACACGAAGACCGGTTAAGCTTTAAGCCTTTATTCTAGAAGTGAGCGGCTGCAGAGAGGATACATGCTGTGTGGTGGTGGTGGTGGTGGTGGTGGTGGTGCAGCAGTTGCCATAAACTGGGGGTAGAAATCTGGCACTTCTTCTCTGGACGACATTGAAACAATACGGAGACAGAAAAACCAAGTTTCATCCTATTGTCCTCGTCGGTTCCACAGATTGAGGGTATCCTGCACATGTCAATACGCTTGTGCCTGTAGTAATCTGGCTGAGAGTGTTCAATAGAAAAAGACACCATCATAATACATGTCAGCATGCTTGAATATCCCAGACAAACATCATTGTGATCCAGACCTCTAGCATGAGGTCTTTCCACACGTGCTCACACCTTTAAGGCAGAGCCTTAGTGCACCGGCTGAGCAGCTTCCAAGGAGACGGCTGTCTGTAGCCCCGGGGATGAGGACGTCCCACTTCAGTACTTAGTTTTGTGGTCGTGGTTCACAGGATATAGGGTATTCTACACATCCTACACACACTGGAACCGTTCTGATCTCGACCCAGGGGCTGAAGGTATCTCTCACAAACCAGCAGCCTTGAGGCCCTGGTCTAGAAGCTGACGTCATCCACGTCTTGATCGTTTTCGATTCTGTTCAGACTGTCAAACTTGATTAATCTGAACTACCGGATGTCGCTATTGCACACAAACACATCATCGACCATGACACAAATGCTGACAGTATCCCACAGAGACAGACGCTCTGGTCAGCCATAATCTACAGGTTTGAGGTATGCTATATTTAATATTCTTAAGCGGTGTGGGGTTAGTTTTTTTTCGGCAACTTATTTCTTTACTGCGTGTTCTTCTCGATTTTACTTTTCTCCCCTTCACTGACTGCTTCAGGGTGCAGCTGGATTCTGTTTTTGAACCCTTGGTGAGAATGCCAAAGAATTATAGATCGTGGTGCATTTCCACCTGATGGCAGTGTACAAAAGACACAAGTGTCTGACTACAAAGTCCGTTTCAGCGGACGGAGGTCTCTGAGCAGGCTAGGTGAATGGGTCTGTTTTCAACAGGAACTGTGACGGTCCGGATCTGCAGGTGGTGAAGGATTTTATGTTTATGATCTATCGCCCTAAATTTTCATTCCGATTTTCTCTGCCTCACAACCACTGCCTTCCTCACCCCCTCCTTCTCTTTGTTTTCTTTCTTCTTTCATCTTTGCCAAGTCAATATTGTAATGATGGAGGAATTGTTAGCCAGCACTTATATATATATATATATATATATATATATATATATATATATGTATGTGTGTGTGTGTGTGTGTGTGTGTGTGTGTGTGGTCTTCAGGGTTAGAATATCCCATACAAACAGATAACTTTATTACCCTGACTCACAAACTGAAAATAATTATCGCAAAACGATGTCCCATTGAACTGTGCCCAGAATTTCCCTAAAACTATAATTATCTTAGAGACCAGCCGCCGTGGCGAAGTGGTTAGCGTCGCGGACTCCCGGCTTGGACGTCATGGGTTCGATTCGCATCAGAGCCATGTAGGATTTTTCTGCCCCGACTGGCTCCTACCCAGAGTTGAGTTTGCTACGGGCTCAGTTGGGAAGACCGGAACCACACAGTCGAATTCATCCACTTAATGGATGCGTCTCTGGGAGTGTTGCTCAAATTTCCTGTCCAACACTGCAGGTGTCTGTATCTCTCGGGTTTTGTTGACGCCTGGATATATAATGAAAGTAAGCGTAGAATACAGCCTTGTCATGCATCTCAGACCTGAATGGTAATCCATAGCATCATCCTCCTCCTCATTCTCATCGATTAGCATTTGAAAAAAAAAAAAAAAAAAAGTTTTAAAATTATGTGGTCCTTCATTCCCTGCTGTCATAGTGACCTCAGTTTCAATGTCCTCTCCAAGTCTATGGCCTTGGTTTGATTCCGTCGGGGGTCACCGCTTTCGGCAAATTCATCGGGGCTGTCGTTGGAAAGACGTGGTGGCGCCCTCCGGAGGGAGAGCTCACGCACGACGGCTCCGCGACTAAGTAATTATTGTTGTCAATAGGTGGCTCAGTAGAAGGTGTCCTGTGTATGTGGATCAGAACAGGCGCCACTGAACACCACTGAAGTGACTCGGCAGCAGTGCAGTGTCTCCTCCGGTAGGTTGCCTCTTGACGACTGGACATTGACTGCTCCCTGTGGATTGCCGGGGCCGGGGCCGCTTCGGGCCGGACCGGGCCGTGGTTGTGGACGGGGGACCGGAATGAGCGAGCGGCCTGGGTGCAATGCCACTGAGGTGGCATAGAAGATGAGAGACAGAAAAAAAAAAAAAAAGAAAAAGATAATAATCTGAGAGACCCGTGGATGATAGCATCTGATTCAGATAGTCTGACGTCCCTGGCTCACACATCGCCGGCATGCCAGTGCGACAGATAGCGTTTCTATCATGGCTTAGAGTCCAAAGGCATACCGCACAGACTTGTGTGACCTTAACCAGGAGACCAGAGGTATTCCACACACATTTAATTAAGGCCCTGACCCGTAGGCTGGAGTATTCCACACTGAAAATTTCGTTGAAGCAATTGTATATTTTACATAGATTTCTAGTGTGTGTGTGTGTGTGTGTGTGTGTGTGTGTGTCACAGATTATCTCCTCTTTCTTTTGGGGAGGTTCAAATCACTGATTTTCCTCTGATGTAAGTGTATTTAGTGTGACGAGTAGGGATGGCAGCTGTGGTCCTCTTGAGGAAAGACTCGGAAAGTTTTCTCTATTAGAGTTATAGAATAGTTTTCGTATCAAATTTCACCCCCCTCCTCTCTCTTACTCGTGGTGGAGGGAGCAACTTTCCGGTACTAGTCATCGAAAGAATTATTTTTCTCTGGACTATAAAAGATACTCAAGAGTGGTTCGGGAGTGATTCACCTCAGGTTATTCATTTACAAATACCTGTGCTCCCAGTGACAGAATTAGAAATAAGTTCAGACATGAATGATGTATGAACAACACATGACTGACACAAGTTATGAGAATTTCACACATCATGGTTACATGTGTATACAAGCCTAAAACGTACAAATTAACAGAATTTCAAAGGAATCAGTCTTTGGGCTTTCCCCCCACTTTGGTGGGGGGAGGGGGGGGGGATCTGGAATGAGACCCGTCACTTTCCAACACCTGTGGTGTGACATAATGTAGCTGGGATCAGAAATGACAATCTCATTTACCTTTTGCTTCCTGGCTGTGTTGAGTGCGAGTCCAGCCCCTGACCTCCAGACCAAAGTGCAGTGCCTTTACTCGCTAGCCCAACTACTGGTAGGCAACAAGACACAAGCTCTTCAGGTGAGAAATGTTGTATGTAACAGCCCTGGGTTAACCAGTCTCTGTAAGAGTGGAGCTTCAGATAGGGGCTGTGATCGTCCAAGTAGTAGAGGGAACAGAAACACTAGCTTTCCCTTTCGCTCGTTGAGGTTCTCTCTGTGTGCATGTTGAAGGCTTTCAATTCTTCCTGTCGGTCTGATTGGCTCTGAACAGCGGACAGGAAAATTCTCTTTCCCGGAAGAGGTTAGTGACCTGAGCCAGCGAACTGGACTCCACCAAAGTGGGAAAGACGAGGCGAGATACACTGATCCTGTCCTCTGATTTCCTGTCACAATATTGCGCGCATTAAACCAGAGTTCTTTGCAGCAACCTGTCGACTGAGCACCGTCTTCTCCCATTGTCAAACTGGTTCGTTTCTGTTTCCGTGCAGTCGAAGCGTTCTATACTTCGTGGACATGCACCTAAACTGGCATTCACACAGCACGTGGAAGTTTCCTGGTGGAACACCGTTTTGGGGTGGTTTTTTTTGTTTGTTTTTTAAGCATTTCTTTAAAGAATAGATGTGTACATAAACAAAATATTGAACTGAAGCAACAACAAGCAAATGCTTGTAATGTGCCCAGTGACAGAAAATTTAACAACAATAAACACATCGGCGGACTGCAGAATCAACATTGATACGTAAGAGAGAAAGAAAAATGCTAAAGATCATACGGGAAAATTGTTGAAAATCTTGATTTAAACATCGGTTCCTTGTTATTACATCTTCCAATGGAGAGAATGTGTGTGTGTGTGTGTGTGTGTGTGTGTGTGTGTACCCCCCCCCCCCCCCCCCCCCCCCCCCCCCATGCAGAATCCCCAACAGAGTCCCCGGCACACACAAGGTCATACACACACACACACACACACACACACAGAGAGAGTCGTCGGAAGACCTCAATATTCACGATTTCCATCAACGCCGTGCAAAGGAAAAAAACTCCGTTGCATCGTGATCGTTGTACTCAGCCGAACGTAAGAGGCCAGCAAACTGTTGCTGACAAATGCACGGAAGAGGCATGCAAAGCCGGGATCCTAGTGCACCGAGATTTCGTGTTCATGTAGCAAGTCAGTCAAGACCGAGTATGCCTTTCGAAGCGTCGACAGGCACTGGAAGCTATATACTTCCAATAATTCTCAAGTGTGTATGAGTGGTGAACGTGCACTAGTGATTCAAGTATGGTGTAGAACGATATGTCAGCGGCGTCGGTGTGTAAACAACAACAACAACAACAACAAAGAAAAATGACGATTTGTGGACAGGTCCTCAAGACAGTTATGTCCGGCCCAACTGTGTCTACATTTAATCAGCCGCGCCGCCAGTTATGGACCCAAACGTCAATCGTTTTCAACGGGCAGTTGTCACGGGGTTTGTGCGGGTGAATGGTGTTGACGTCAGCATTCCTTGGACTGGGTCAGTGTCACGGGGTGTGGCCGTGATGGGGTGAGCTGTGGGGAACTGGGTGCTTCCTGTAAAGCTTTAGAAGAGCGAGGCAAGTCCGGCAGGGCGCTTTACGCATGGAACATGATTCTGCGCTGCGACCACAGGGTAGGCAGCGACACGTCAATACCGCTCACATAGAAGTGCGCGGAAATAAGGTAGGTGTGCATCGAACATATTTACATATTAGCTTTGAGGTGCGGATTTCCTTTCCAGTAGATTTACTGTCATTGTAGATAAGAGAAGCATGTCAAAGATGTCAGGTCACCTTTTGACGGAAAGAACATGTTTCTCAAAGGCTGTGTGTATTTCGGAGTAGTAAGTGTTGATCCGTCTGCGATCTTCTTTCAGTGGTCTTTTCGACGGTCTTTTTCAGTTTAATTTTTGGTCCACTTCCAACGAATCTTTGTTGTTATATGATTTTGTGTAATGAACTCTGTGCATTGTTAAAAGACCCTTGCCTGTACGCGGAAAACAGCTGTTGGACTTCGGGATGGCCAATCGGGCCAGGGGCGGATGGACGGGGAGTGGGCGGTGTCATGAGCCGGATGAAGTTGGGATGGATTGAAACAGGGGCAGTGAGATGCACAATGACATCAGCATAATTAACTTTCGTACTGTTTTGTGCAGTAGCCTCATGACGCCTGAATACTCCAGTCGATCCATGGACATGAACAGCTGCTGTTTGTTTCTTGCTCATGTAACAGTGTTACGACGGGAAAGTTTTCCCATGAAATCTGAATACCGTATTGGCTTGAACCGGTGCTGTTGTTTCAACATCTTTCTTTTGTCTGTCGTATTCTTTGCGCAGCAAATGGTGCTGAGTATTGAGCATCACCCCCAGTTGAGTCTCTCCAATACTATCCACTCCTATTACCCTCTTGTTTACTGTCCCACCAAAAGATCCCTTTTTCGACAGTTCAGTGTGCTCAACAGCACTGTGTGCTCAACAACAGCACTATCGTGAACATACCAAATGTTCCTGTGGTGACTATATTGACTCTCGATCATGTACCGTTCTCTTCTTTGATACTATGTGTAAAAGGAGTGCCACTGGTGTTCCATTGCAGATGTTTTCAGTGCTTGATCGAGAGTAATACGTACATCCCACGACACACGGAAGACTCGTGGAATTGTGTGTTCCGACGTTACTGTGTCTGTTCCAGCGTTACTGTGTGTGTTCCGGCGTCAATGTGCGTTGTCCGGCGTCGTCACTGTGCGTTGTCCAGCGTCACTGTGTGTTGTCCAGCGTCACTGTGTGTTGTCCGGCGTCACTGTATGTGGTCCGGCGTCACTGTATGTGGTCCGGCGTCACTGTGTGTGGTCCGGCGTCACTGTGTGTGGTCCGGCGTCACTGTGTGTGGTCCGGCGTCACTGTGTGTGGTCCGGCGTACCGGCGTCACTGTATGTGGTCCGGCGTCACTGTATGTGGTCCGGCGTCACTGTGTGTTCCGGCCGTCACTGTATGTGGTCCGACGTCACTGTGTGTGGTCCGGCTTCACTGTGTGGTCCGGCGTCACTGTGTGTGGTCCGGCGTCACTCTGTGTGGTCCGGCGTTACTGTATGTTGTCCGGCGTCACTGTATGTGGTCCGGTGTCACTGTATGTGGTCTGGCGTCACTGTGATCCGGCGTCACTGTATGTGCTCCGCGTCACTGTATGTGGTCCGGTGTCACTGTATGTGGTCTGGCGTCACTGTGATCCGGCGTTACTGTGTGTTGTCCGGCGTCACTGTATGTGTTCCGGCGTCACTGTATGTGTTCCGGCGTCACTGTATGTGGTCCGGCGTCACTGTATGTGGTCCGGCGTCACTGTATGTGTTCCGGCGTACCGGCGTCACTGTATGTGTTCCGGCGTCACTGTATGTGGTCCGGCGTCACTGTGTGTGGTCCGGCGTCACTGTATGTGGTCCGGCGTCACTGTGTGTGGTCCGGCGTACCGGCGTCACTGTATGTGGGTCCGGCGTCACTGTGTGTTCCGGCGTCACTGTATGTGGTCCGGCGTCACTGTGTGTGGTCCGGCGTCACTGTATGTGGTCCGGCGTCACTGTGTGTGTCCGGCGTCACTGTGTGTGGTCCGGCGTTACTGTATGTTGTCCGGCGTCACTGTATGTGGTCCGGTGTCACTGTATGTGGTCTGGCGTCACTGTGATCCGGCGTCACTGTATGTGGTCCGGCGTCACTGTATGTGGTCCGGTGTCACTGTATGTGGTCTGGCGTCACTGTGTGGTCCGGGCGTTACTGTATGTTGTCCGGCGTCACTGTATGTGTCCGGTGTCACTGTATGTGGTCCGGTGTCACTGTGATCCGGCGTCACTGTATGTGGTCCGGCGTCACTGTATGTGGTCCGGCGTCACTGTATGTGGTCCGGCGTCACTGTGTGTGGTCCGGCGTCACTGTGTGTGGTCCGGCGTCACTGTATGTGGTCCGGCGTCACTGTGATCCGGCGTCACTGTATGTGGTCCGGCGTCACTGTGATCCAACGTCACTGTATGTGGTCCGGCGTCACTGTGTGTGGTCCGGCGTTACTGTATGTGGTCCGGCGTCACTGTGATCCGGCGTCACTGTATGTGGTCCGGCGTCACTGTATGTGGTCCGTCGTCACTGTGTGTGGTCCGGCGTCACTGTATGTGGTCCGGCGTCACTGTATGTGGTCCGGCGTCACTATATGTGGTCCGGCGTCACTGTATGTTGTCCAGCGTCACTGTGTGTCCCAACGTCACAGTATGTGTTCCAACGTTATTGTGTGTGTTCCAACGTCACTGTGTGTGGTCCTGGGTCACTGTGTGTTCCGGCGTCACTGTGTGTTGTCCGGCGCCAGTGTGTGTGTGTCCAGCGTCACTGTGTGTGTTCTAACGTCACCGTATGTGTTCCAACGTCACTGTGTGTGTTCTAACGTCACCGTGTGTGTTCCAACGTCACTGTGTGTTCTAACGTCACTGTGTGTTCCATCGTCACTGTGTGTGTTCTAACATCACCGTGTGTGTTCCAACGTCACTGTGTGTGGTCTGTCGTCACTGTGTGTGGCGCGGCATAACGTGGTGGTGCTCGATCGAGAGTAAGGCGTTACAACAGCTGCTTATCAACATCTTGATTTCAGTGTCCCACAGACCTCAGAATCAGCTAAACGACGTGCGACGTGGTATTCGCATGTGGGATCCCTACACGGGATCCCTGCCAGGACAGTGGTGGTGAGCAAACCGTTTGAGAAAGGACGGTGTAGATTACCCTTTGTGCTTGATTCAGGTTCTCAGAAAGACCTTTTTTTCCCGTTGATATTCATTGTCTTTAAGTTTGGTACTGGCTTCCCAGGGCCGTTC
>JADBJO010001944.1:115000-192500 GCA_016801955.1 Conus betulinus | reverse complement strand
CACATTTTATGAAACAATTGCAGAGAATCCTGAAGCGAGCAGTGTCAAGACCAAGGAGGAAAACACAAGCCAGGTGAAATGTCTGGCAATCTGTCAGTCGTTGCTTTTGAGGGTGAACTGAATGCTATTGTCAAAGAGGTGAGTCTTCGAGTATTTGTGTGTGTCTCTGTGTGTGTCTGTGAGTGGGGGTGTATGTTTTATATGCCACATGGTATGTACTTGACTGTATATTACATTTTAGTGTCTGCATTTTATATGTGTATGTGGAAAGCGAGACAGAGAGAGAGAGAGAGAGGACTCTATGTATGCATTTGTATGTCATGTAGACACACAGTGAAGAATCAGCTTTAGTATTAGATGTTCTGAGGTGCGACTGATAAGATAAAAACTAAGAAGGACCATGCTTTTCACCCAGTGATCATGCTAGGAAATTTGTAAAGTGATCTTAGGACTAACTACTCTGCACTGTCACATGTCAGAACCAATCCCAGAGAAGTGATAACCGTTAACAACATATAATGAAATAATAAAATAGCCTCCAGGATAGCCAGGATAGGCCCACATTTTACCTAGATCTATTATAGTTGATGGGAGATGCCAACCTTGTACCTTTTCCACTCTGTCCTAGTTGGGTTTTGCTTATTTGTTGAAGGGGAAAATATTGGTTTTTGTTAATTTCACTCTATCAAAAAAAGCTGACATTTAAGACCAAGAAAGATTTAGATTCAGTGATGGCTGACTACAGTGCTGTTTTTTAGGCGAAGAAGAGGGGTGTCTTTTAACCAGTGTCGGACCAAAAGAGTATGTCACAGTCTTAATGTGACATAACATACTGATTGAAAACTACAGCTACACACAGTGCCATGGATTTGAAGTCTGATTTGACCATGATGCATATGTTTCTTGAAAATAAATAAATGTACATATTTTTTTTCATTCTGATGTAATTTCTGTTCTGATACAGCTGCCAGTTCCAGCAAAATGAACTGATCTTTGGGACTGGCAGCTCAAAAAAAAAAATTTGGTACTCTACTTTTGCAGATGGAATTTTATGAGCAGTTACCATTTAATGCAGTCACTGTTTTCACCAAACCATGAAATAGAAGCATGCACACAGACATACAGCAGATGTTTTTAACCAGACCAGGAGACCACACCGATACCACCAGAAATCCAATTACAGGTGGGCAGCAAAAATGTCCATTTGTGTTTTAGGCCCCCTGGGAGACGGAAAGGCAACATGCTCTGTTGGCAACAATGTGTTAATGAGACATCCTTCGAAATTTAGTGACAATTTATATCAACTTCATATTTGAATTTTGCCCTAAGATTATTGACATCAAAAGACAAATACTCAGCTTTTCAGCACTGCTGTGTAAGAATAAAGTTGGTGTGATGAATTTTGTTTCCCACTGTGGTTTTACTCATATATCAGCAACTCCATTGTGTCTTGTTGACAGTACCTGGACTTTGGTGGCTTCGATGGCACCCTGGCCGAGTTTGAGCGCGAGTGCCGAGCAAAGAAGAAGCCCATCAGTAATCTGGACAAAAGGGCACATGGGACGAGAAACGAGCCATGGCTCAGGTGGGCATTGTGTAATGAAATGCATTCAAAAAATTATGTAGCGCACTTTACTTTTGTTTTGTTTGTGTGTTGATGATGTTTTGTTGTTTTCAACTATTGTCACAATCCCTGTGTCATGCAGTGGATGATCTGTAAAAAGATATTCTCACAGGCTCTGTCTTGCCAAAGAAAATAAGATAAATACGGCATACTATATTGACGTAGGGTAAGACATGCACAAAATCATACTCTGACAAAGCTACTATATGCACTTTGACCCTTAGATCTTTTTTGACTGGCAGACAGATGGTTAAATCTTTCTGAGGAGGGACACAGCTATGCCGTTGTCTGGTGAGCACAGTATCCCGATTTTTTTTTTTTCAACATTACCTCTCAACAGAATCTTTTTTCTGCTTGTCATTTGTCTGCCATTATTTAGGTTGTTGAATTTATTTTTGTTGTTGATTTCATCTGCAGACATGCTTTACGAATCCTCCTCTGTTTGTTCAGATGTGTTTTGTGTATGTGTGAGTATGTCAGTAAAACAGTGGGCTGTGTGCAGATCGACAAGTAATCATGTGTTCTTTTCATTGTTCACTTTACGCTGTGTGTGCTGCATGCTGAGCTGAGAGCAGGATCTACACTTAAAGAGCTCCTGTTGATGCATGTATTGCATGCCATGATGCCCAAAACACCCTTTGAAATATGCTTCTGGCATTGGCCAGTCCCATAGCACAGAAAAATAAGTTTCTTGACCCTTTAAAATTCTACTGAACATGTAACCACAGCACATTAAGTTTGCTCCATGGGCAAACAAATCATTTACAGGGCTTTCTCAGTTGATGTAAAATTGAAGAAGATGCCCTTATTTCTTCATACAGGTCAACACAGATAGACCAGTACAAAGTACATCTCAAGATCCTTGACTCTGACGTTTTAAGAAAAGTATAGTTACAAATGAATAAAGCTTTGTTTATGTGTTTAATTCTTTCTTCCTTCCTTCACAGTCTGCCCAACACTACACTCATAATTATCATATTGATAATGAAATGTTTTCTGTTAGTTTTAACTTTCTCTCTCTCTCTCTCTCTCTTCTCTCTCTCTCTCTCTCTCTCCACACTCACTCTTTCTCTCACACACACACACACACACACACACACACACACACACACACACACACACACACACACACACACACACACACACACACACACATACACACAACAAGCCACACTAAAAAGTTTATCAAGAAATCATCTCTTTAGAAAAGTATTAATACAGGAACAAGTTTGAAAAAAATCTGCCACCTTTCTTCATAAGCATACTGATTTTGAAAAATCTTTTTCCCTTTAATTTACAAACAAACTTTGAGGAGCAGTGAATTAAACACCCTTAAATATATAAAAAAAAAAAAACACAGAAGTGATTTAGAGTTTGATGACCCTTTAAAATTCTATTGTGAAGTTCAGGTGACTGCTTAAAAACAATAGCCCATGCTAGCCCTCCCTATATCAGTGTGTGTGTGTGTGTGTGTGTGTGTGTGTGTGTGTGTGTGTGTGTGTGCACGTGTGTGTGTGTGTGTGTGTGTGTGTGTGTGTGTGTGTGTGTGTGTGTGTAATATTAAACACTGCATTGGTGTGTCCTCAATGGAAAGATTATGTCCTATTCACTGTGACACTATAACTGAGAGTTTATTGTGTATGACTTTACATGTCGGCCAGTTGTAGATAACATCAGTTACATCTTGTGGTCATTAAATGACATATTTGAGTAAGCTTGTGTGTGTGTGTGTGTGTGTGTGTGTGTGTGTGTGTGTGTGTGCAGCGTGCATGCATGCACGTGTGTGTGCACGTGTGTGTGTGTGTGCTTTTGATTTCTATAGCTGTTGACAAAAACACCGTTTATTGTTCCTTTGTAGTAGAAGTTTATGTTTTGGTATTAGAAAAGATAAGTTTTGATGATGACATGTGGTGATGAACTGCAGAGAAACAATTTTACAACTGATAAGAAAAAAGTGTTTGTTCATTTTAAGGAACAACAGCAGGAAACAGGTAAACCAGAATATAAGGGACTGTCATAGTCTTATCTACAGTTGATACTTGTTAGTCAGTATGAGTGAATAGTAAGTCTGTGAGAACAGCGCTGCTGACGATTGTGTATATGCTGTGCAGGTTTTCCTGAGTACATGATTAACACAGTTTTTTCCTCCCTTTTTTATATATGAAAAAAAAAATTGCTCACACACACACACACACACACACACACACACACACACGCATATTTATATATATATATATTTTTTTTTTTTTTTTTTTATTAATGTGAGACAGTATCTTACCATTTGTGCTCTTTACACTGGTCTCCAGAGTCAGATGATGGAGTTTTTCCATGAGGGCAAAGGTGACATGTTCTTCAAGCTGTGGAGGGAGTACCTGCCCCAGTCCTTACAGGACAGCGACCAGGTGGCTCAGAAGCTGGAGTTCTACCTGAACATTACTTCACTATCTACCCAATCAAGTACAACCAGTCACAGGTACATCTGTCAGTCAATCGCCTTGTTGTTGTTGATGTTGACATAGCTCTTGTTGCCTCAATTACTGTGTTACCAATGTTTTTCTTGTGTCAGTAATTTTTACTTAAAGAATCTATGCTGAGAAGAACATTCTGCAGTTTTTGCTTGAAAAAAAAATTCAGCAGCGTACAACATATTAATTCATGAAGAGTTAAGCTCTCAATCAGATCAAGTGAAACAAGTAAACAGCATTTTTGGAACAACCAACCAAATACTTCAGTTACAGTAGCAGTTTTTTTTTTTTTCTTCTTCTTCTTGTTCATCTTCATGGCTGCCCTCTGGAGTTTCCCCTTGTCCCCCAGACCCCACAATTTCTGGGGCATCATTGCCATATCTATTCAAGTTCTGTTTCTAAAGTGCTGTTGCAGTGTAGAAAATGAGTTGTGATGGGTAAGAAAAACACAAGAGAGAGAGACATAAGAGGTCATTAGGGAAGAGCATAAAGGGCAAAGAAATAATCATGTAATGGCAATCTTTCTTCACTTTGTTACAATTGATAAGGTGTGTGATGGTGATGGAATTCCATTTCAGTCTGAGACCATGTGGCAATGTTATTTTTCGTACAAGAGACAGCCAGGCTTGAGAGATTCAGAGACCCGCAGTGTTTGTCAGGAAATGTAAGGTAAGGTAAGGTCATGTTGCTTATAGCCCAGCCGACCGCAAGGGCCATATCAGGGCTGTCACCACACTGAAGTCACTCACAAGTCATTCTTTCACACAACCCTTTAAAATACATCTTCTAAAAACACACCTGAAATTTTGTTAAAAATGTGAACGATATGCATATGCAGTAGCTTGTGTGTGAATGAATTTGCAGCATGTAAGAACAGACCTATGTTTGAGTATCAGTGTATGTGAGCGCGTACATCATGAGATTCTACAAGCAGGGGTTTGCATGCATTTTGTTATCTCCACAGCTCATAGGCATTCCCCTGACCGGTGTGTTTTTCAGGCGGAAACAGAGGAAGCCATGGCGGGGTTCAAGAAGTTCATTGAGACAAGGGGCTCCACACTGAGTCAGACAACAGAGTTCCTGCCGTACTACGCCCTCCCCTTCGTGCCCAACCCTAAAAACACACCCCTCCTACAGGGAGCTCTTCACGGTGAGAGGTTCCTTTCATTAGGTGTGTAGTGTGTTGACCGTTCATTGATCGTGTGACTGTCTGGCTCTCTTTTTCATTTCCTGTACATTCATGGGATATCAGCTTTAGAAGAAGAAAAGTTTATCATATCACAAAAATTTGAACAGTTCCATTAATTCTTATCAGTATACATTTGTGTTTCTGAAGGAGTGTAAGGAAAGTAGCTGAGATCAGATTTTTTAATCATCATTATCCATTGTTGTATATCTCAGTATCGGGAGAAGGGGGGGGGGGGGGGGGAGGGTTAAAGAAAACTTTAAAAAGAAAGAGAAAGGCATGATCATACAACATATTCAAGTGCATACTGTACATTTCTACAGGAATCATGGTCCAGAGACCTGGGAACGCGAGTGGAAAAGTTCCTGACCCTGTCCTTGAGGTCCACCACGCAGCCCAGACTCTTTGACCTCTACGTATCCTTCATGTCCTGCATAGTCCTCGCCACAAAGTTATTTTACAACATTCAAAGCGAGGAGAAGAAGAAAAAAAGACAGTATTATGTTTTGTACATACATGCAGTGATATCTTGGCTCAGGATATTTTCTTTAGGATGTGTAATAGCAGACTTAACACATACCTGTGCCATGTGCATGTGGGTATGTGATGGAGAGAAGATATGTTTCCTGTATATGCTGTTAGACTAGAGATAGTAGTCGAAGAAATAAGAAAGTGTGTGCACATGTCGTGTGTATTTGTTAGGCTGCAAGACATGCAAGTTTGTGTCTCAGGAAAGCTGTGTATGTTGACACGCATGTAAGGAGGGGAAAAAAACAGAAATCAGGTATGAGGCTGACAGAGGTGACTTCAACATAGATCTGTCTAGAAAGAATTAAGATCACTTGTTTGTGAAGACAGGTGCTTTTTCTTTAACACTGTTCAGAGGGGAGCAAGAAGTGAGTTACAAGGTGAGTCTGCATTTGACCATACATTGTGGGTTTTGTTGTTAAGGATATCAGGAAGACTATTTTTGTCCTGTGACAGCCAGATGTGGCCCTATGGGACGGTGTGCAACATTATTATGTCACATGGTATTTACAGTTTTATAGTGGGCTATTTATAGGGGCCAGACTGACATGCTTCAGATTATCTTTTTTGAGACACATGATTTTCTTGGGACAAGACACGTTCTTTGCTCAGAGTACACTACCATGCCTCCTAGGGTTGTACAGAAACCAAACAAGTGATTTGTTGGTCTGTACTGCTGATGCAAACTACCGCCCATTTGTTTTCCTCTGGTAGGCCAGATTGGGTGACTAATGCAGTACTAAGATCCCCCCCTCAGCCAGCTAGCCTGTCGATGTTTTTCCCATTATTGAGCACTGGGTTTTATCCACTTCATACGCATTACTCCACTATTAAGAGCAGGACACCATCAGGTTTTCTTGTGTCGTACCCTAGTCAGTGTCTTGGCTTCCAGGCACTGTTTTCCTTTAGTGTGTGGCTCATTCATTACTGTCACTGTAGCGTTACTTATTTTGCTGTTGAAACCTTCCTTTCCAGTTCTGTCACCTTTTTCCTCTTCCTGTTCTGACTTGCGTTCATTTTGTTCTGTCAGGCTTTTCTACCACCCGACCATACCCTCTGTCATGTCTTGAGATGCAGTAGCAAGACTGCTGACTTAGTAGAAACCTTGGAACTTGCAAGATTGTTCGGCTTTGGGAGCTACTTGACAGTCTTTCTGAAAATGAGCAAATGGCTGCTCTCTCGCTAGTCATCGGGGAGGGGGATTAATGTCATGATTTGTGTTGTATATACAATTTTATTTGTGTGTTTCAATTTAAGTCTGGTGCCCAATGTGTCTGTGTGTTTGTATTCCTGTTCTGTGCACTTGATGTAAACAAAATCTGACTCAACTTGATTCATAAATGATGAGTTATCTGAATGTGTTCAGGCGGTGATGCAACACAATCCTATCTGCAGCAGCAACTGATTGATGCTGAAAGAAAGACTCTCACCTACATCCGACGACACAACAAAGTTCAGGTAAGAGAGTTCAGGGGGAAAGAAGAAAAGGGGAGCATTGGGGAAAAAAAAAAAAAGGGTTTAGTGTTCTCTGTGTATGTATATCTGTGTGTGTGTGTGTGTGTGTGTGTGTGTGTGTGTGTGTGTGTGTGTGTGTGTGTAGTTTTGAATGTGTTTGTTATAAATCACAGTGAACAGACCATATTTGCTCCTGTATGGTGCAGAGGTTGCTGTTTATGTCCAAATTTTTCAAAGATTCAAAAAGAAAGAAGAAGAAACAGTTGCATGAAGTAATTAGAACACTCAGGAGAGCGCAGTCCATTATCAAAGTCTAACAGTTCTTTGCTAACTGGATCCAGGTTATAATCCAGATACGCAGTAAGTCTTCCAAGCTCATGCGTATCAAGATGTCAAATGGACCTGAATTGTTTTCCCATTCAGATCGACATATCATTTCTTGAGAGATTTACACAAATGTCAGAAAAAGCCCTATCTTGTAAGGTTAAAGTTAAAGAACACACACTGGATTTGCCCTTTAGTCTGAATCTGCACCAGAATTGAGGGGGGGGGGGGGGGGGGGGGGTTCTCCTTTGGGCCACATTCAACCTGCCCACCAAGTTCCAGTTGTGTAGTTTTAGTCATTTTGCTGGCAGAGAAACAAACAGTCAAATCAACAGACATGGGTGAAGGAATAACTTCCTTGAGAGAAGCAGTGATGATTTATTGCAAGTCCATAAATTTTCCAATTTGATATATCCGTTTATCAAAAAAAATATATATATATGTATACATCGAGGCTAACCCAAGCACAGTGCAAGTCCATTCAGCACATACTGTTCACAGCCTAAGTGACTGCAGGTAGAATACTGTTCACAGCCTGAATGACTGCAGCCAGAATACTGTTCACAGCCTAAGTGACTGCAGGCAGAATACTGTTCGCAGCCTGAGTGACTGCAGCCAGAATACTGTTCGCAGCCTAAGTGACTGCAGGCAGAATACTGTTCGCAGCCTAAGTGACTGCAGCCAGAATACTGTTCGCAGCCTGAAGTGACTGCAGGCAGAATATACTGTTCGCAGCCTAAGTGACTGCAGCCAGAATACTGTTCGCAGCCTGAATGACTGCAGGCAGAATACTGTTCGCAGCCTAAGTGACTGCAGGCAGAATACTGTTTCGCAGCCTGAGTGACTGCAGCCAGAATACTGTTCGCAGCCTAAGTGACTGCAGGCAGAATGCACTGCCGCAGCCTGAGTGACTGCAGCCAGAATACTGTTCGCAGCCTAAGTGACTGCACAGCCTGAGTGACTGCTGCAGCCAGAATACTGTTCGCAGCCTAAGTGACTGCAGGCAGAATACTGTTCAAAGCCTGAATGACTGCAGCCAGAATACTGTTCGCAGCCTAAGTGACTGCAGCCAGAATACTGTTCACAGCCTAAGTGACTGCAGGCAGATACTGTTCACACCTAAGTGACTGCAGGCAGAATACTGTTCACCGCCTAAGTGACTGCAGGCAGACTCCTCCTTAGAATTGAAAACCTCCGCATGGACACTTGATCTTGAAAAATTACACTTTCTCAACAAGATGGATGAGATTGTCCCTGGACTTCTAGTATCATTTGAGTTCTCCAGGTGAGAGGGAGATGTGCCAGCACGAACATTGAGGCCTATAATTGAAGTGCGTTGATGAAAGAAAATCACTGACAGTTTTTGGTTATCAGAGATTTTTAAGGCACATTAATATGCGCCCTGGTGAAGATCCTTGTTTTGCCGATGGGAAAGGAAAGATGCAGGGTGTGTGGAGGAGTAGGAAAGGGTGAAGATGTCTGCCTGAATGGGTTTTTGTTTTGTTTTGCTGTGTCTGTGTATGGGGGGGGTCTTTTGTGTTTTACTTTGTTTTTTTTTTTTTTGATTTGATGTTGTAATGATAGATATATGGCAAAGCTTCTTTTGTCAATTTTTTTTTTTTTCTGATTTGATGTTGTGATGATAAACATATAGAAAGCCACTGCTGAACAATTGGCCTCTCACATACTGCTCACAGGCCGACTATCACAGTTTGATTGGCATCACTGCTGACCTGGTGGACGCTTTAGAATCCACGGTGCAAGGCAGACCTGTGAGTATACTGAGTTCTGTTCTTCAGCTCAGTATGTGTTTGCGTGTGTGTGTGTGTGTGTGTGTGTGTGTGTGTGTGTGTGTGCACATGCGTATGTGTGTGGGTGTGTGTTTTTATTGGTATGTGTATGGGAATAAACTGCTGTCCATCTATTCTCTCTCTCTTTCTCTCTCTCTCTGAAGCTGATCAAACATTTCAATTTTTGCAGTTTGCTAGTCACTCACCAGCCCCATACCACCACCCAACCCTCTCTCCTGCTCTTTCTACTCTCTCCATCCAACTCCTGAATCTCCCTCATTACATATCTGTACTATTTCTACAGGATTACGATGGTTTAAAACCAGTGACATTCGAATGCACAAGTGCAGAAATCAGGGTTCTAGTTTGTGTTGACGCTTATCTGCCAGTCTTGGAAGTTGGTGTACAGTTGGATGGACAGTGGTCTTCAATTTCTCTTGCTTTCAAGTAACACGTTTGCTGCAGAACTGCGTCTGTGTTGACCGACATGACATTGGATTGATCTGTTGATCTTGCTTCCCTCTGACTCCTCTTTTCCAGTCCCCAGTAGAACTGGCCTCATACTGAGTGCTTAAACGATAACCACTGTGAGTGTATTCATCTATGTATTGTCTGAACTGGGTTGCTCATTGATCTGTACTGATTAGCAGGGTTGTGTACTATATATATGTTTCACTATGTAATGCCTATGTGTGTGTGAGGGGAATAAGATTCACACACTAGCGTGTCTGGCTTCGGGCTGTCATATAATCATTCTTTGTTGACTGGTCAGGCTGTCTTGTTCCTCGGCTAAATAGTAGACTTGTGTCCTTGAATATGAATTTTGAGTAGGGATCTTGTAGGAACAGGGTCTGTTGATTAAAGAGTTTTGTGTTTGTGTGTTTTGAAGCTGTTTATTCTTTATTGTTATTTTGAATATGAAATATAAAAAAAAACTGGCGCGCCGCATTTTTGGTTACCTTGAAATGCAGTTGGACCGATGACGGACCACTCTGAACATAAATCAACAGATAAGAAAGAGAACTCTCTCTCTCTCTCTCTCTCTCTCTCTCTCTCTCTCTCTCTCTCACACACATATTTCAACAACATCAAAGAATATTTCTTAAGTTCAGATTAAAAGAAATGCACCAAAATAGGTTCAAAAGGCATGATGAAATGGTAATGAGAAATAAACACACAAACAAGAAAACAAAGATGCCCCCCTTCCCATCCCTGCTTTGCCCTTCTGACACAAAAATTTTTTTTCAGCTCACTGTGAGTGGCTACGATATGTCACACTCTCCTGTCTCCCCACAGAGTGCTTTCTGACAGCCTTTTTGACTTCTCTCGCAGCAGGTTCAGTGAATTGCCTACTGGGCACTAGTGCCAATGGAAGTCGATTGTGGCTGAGCCAGATTTCCATCTTTCTAGTCAGTCTGTGTCCAGAGTTAAGTTGTGGCTTGGAACGACTGCTGATAAACCAAATCAAAAACAAAACGGTGTGTATTCTGTTGATGCTGACTGGTTGTGTGTTCAGGTGGCAGATAATGTGAGTACAGCACTTGTGTTGGGGCAGGGGTTGTATAAAAACATGTTCTGGCTAGAATAGAGTCATCATCATGTCATGGTTGTCTTCGCTTTCTGATAAACTGTCCTGTTCGCTTATGGGATGTCTTTGTTTGTTTTTTTTTTTTTCCATACATTTTTTAATCTATATTCATTTTGTCTTTTGTTTGTAAATATTGACTAGAATTCATTTCTTTGTTGAAATTTTTTTTCTGAACATCTGCTTCTCTATTTTAGATGGTTAATCTCTTTTTTTTTTTTAACCTCATCTGGTCTTGATTTTTTTTTTTTTTTGCTGTTTTTTAAACTAATTAAAAGGTACATAGTAAGTTTAAAGCTTCCTAGGAGTCTGTGCATTGGTCAGTTATCTGCTAAGGTACACAGCATGAGCTACTGGTCATATCTTTAATCTTGGTATTCTTTAGACTCTGAACTTGGCAGATGTGGTACAGCATGTATAGATTAGTCACAGTGCTGTGATGCCTCCTCGAGGAGATTGAAACATACTCGCTGGATCCATGGTTGTGTGTGTAGATTTTTGTTCATTTATTCACTTTTTTTTAAGAATTTTTTGAACAAAAAAAGAGTTAAAAAGCATGTTTAAGAAATGTTTTTGATAAGTTAGACTTCTGTTAAATACAGGATTGTGCGTGTGTCTCTGTGTGTGTGGGTGGGAGGGTAGGTGTACGTTTATGTGCATGTGTACATGTATGTCTATGTGTGTGTGTGTGTGTGTGTGTGTGTGTTGGAACATTTTTGGCTAGTCGCTGCATCATTCTTTCCAGTATTCTGTGTACTGTGAAAGCGATTGTCATAGCTTCTGAAGTGCATGAAGTCATGTCTGTGCAGTATCATTTCCTTCCAGTAAAGGATTTTAAAAAACCATCTTACCCAGCCAGCCATGTCTAAAAAAAATTAGAGATCAGTGCTTGTAGACAACCATTGCAGCTGTAGCGTTGTCTTCCCAGTCCTTTTTGGCAGTAATTCCATAATTTTTGTTAGGATTCACCTGATTGGCCAGCTATTCCTAAATTGTACAGTCAGTATTTGTCACATTATTATAGCTAGCACGAGTTTGTGAATGGCAACTTGGCATTTGTTAGGCTTAGATGAGAGTGGCTTGAGTGTATGCATGCTGTAGTGAAGCAGACTTTATCAGAGTGTGTGTTATCAGTTGACTCACAAGACGGGAGGTGAGTTCTGAGGAGGAGAATAAGAACCAAGGTGATGACCAGTGTTTTTAACTTTTGACTCTCATAGAATTGGTTTCAAAACAAAGTGACTGAAGGCGGAAAATGAAGCAAAATTTAGAAAGAAGAGAGGTTAGTTACCGCCACAGATACAGGCAAACAGATTACAGGACAAAACACAATGCATTTCAACTTTATGGGTCTTCTTCAGGCAAAAACAAATGACATTTAGGACAGTGAAAACGAAGAACAAGAAACCACTTATCTTCTCATGTTCAGGGCAGAATGGCTGTTGAATTCAGTCTGGCCTGTAATCTGTTTGCCTGTTTCTCATAGAATTGTCATGGCAAGCAGCTGTATGAACCAGTCAGTGAAAACTGTGCACTGTTGTGAAAAAGAACATTATACGAACATTTGAAAAAAAGCGAGGCAAGTGGCATTTCATTGCTGTGCAGATGAAGGAATGAGGACGGCTATTTTTTTTCCTCTTCTTCAATCCTGTTATTTTAAAAAAGCTTTGACACTTCATCATCATATGCCAAAATTCCCTGCCCCTCTAACCCATCTGCAGTTGAAGAAATCTCTTTAAAAGAAATGATCTTTTAGACAGTAGACTCCAACCAGTTAGCAGACTCCATCCAGTTAGCAGACTCAACCAGTTAGCAGACTCCAACCAGTTGCCATCCCATTGGTGTCAAAATGTGTACCCCAGACCCACGCATAGTTCTTCCTTTGTCTGAGCATGATGTGTGTGTCTGTCAGTGCGTGTGACCATGTGTGTGCTTGCATGGGTTTGTGTGTGTGTGTACTGCGGAAAAACGGGGAGGGGAAAATTATGAACTGGCAGCAGAGATTGATGAAAGTCTTGTTTTATTTGTCTATTTTCCCCATTTTTGTAAAACTTTGGGCTCTTGATTTATCTAGGAGGTATGAACAAATGAATCTGCATTATTATTTGGACTGTTGATTTATCAAGGAAGTACTTTGCAAATAAATCTGCATTTTTGTTTGTTTTTGCTACCATGTTTGTTGCTTTTACAAATGACTTTCATTTTATTTCTCATTAGCTTTTGTGTACTACTTACATTTTGTGTTTCGTCCTTTTTTTTTTTAACCCTTTGGTTCACAACCCTTTTTTTTTTTTCCCTTGTTTTAAGGGGTTTTTGGTGTTTTTATTGTTTGTTGAATATTGAAAGCAACATTGTTAGGGTGTAAGTGGGTAAATAATGCAGTGTCAGTGGGTAAATGTCGGTGAGTTCTTGCATGTTAATGAATGTATGATGAAAGTAATTCGTAAGAAGAGCATAAAACTTAGTGTGTTCGTTCGTGAGCTGCAACTTGCATACGCACGGAGACATCCCACCCCTTACCATGCAATCTCACACACACACACACACACATAGCATTCATCATTAACAGATAGTTTCTACCTTTCAATATATTGATGCTTTAATTTATCTTTGTGTCATATCCATGAGTTTTTAACCAAACAAAAGGAAGTAGAATATAGAGAGAGGTTTTCCTTTTTTATTCACATGTGTGTGTGCTTTTGAACTTGCATTTAGCCTTAATATTCCCTCTGACATAAATGTGTGTGTGTGCTTGTATGTGAGTGTGAGATTGTGAACAAGCTTGCAAATAGGTCTCGATATGTGTGTATTATGTGTGTTCTGTGAGATATATATTCATGGTTTGTACTTAATTGGTCATGTATATAGAATAACTCATGTGTGTGTTCCTGTGCACATGAGAAAGTAATGATTTATAAACTGCAATTGTTGGGAAGCATCGCAGCATTGATATATGCCATCCCTCATTCCCTACTGCTGCTGGCACCATATTTGAACTATTGGCCATGTGTTTACTTGGTCTATCCATGCATGACTGCATGTATACCTAGCTTCATGAATTGCATTGATCTTTTGTATTTTTTCCTCTTTGTCACATACCGTGGCCAGCATACTCCTGAGGTTTGTGTCATATTAAATCTGGCAGTAGGAACGTGTTAGCACTGCTAGATCTTGCTTTCGTGTTTGTCTCATGTATCTTTGACAGTCAAGGATGTAACGTCTTCAGTATCATGATGTGATATGGTTTTCTCACGTATTCAGTCTCTCTCTCTCTCTCTCACTGGCTCATTCTTGCTCTTTGCTGCACTGTACTTTCCAGTGTAATACCAAAACTTGTTATACTACTAACATATGCGTTATTGTTCTGGACGTCAAGCACAGCATTATGTTACTTTTCAGCACATGAAATATGACTGCATAATGTTTTGCAGCCTGAATCAAGGAGAAAGTTTTTTTTTCCCATTAAATGTTCAGTTTACTTCATAAAGTTCTCTCACCAGCGCAACTAGAGTATGAAAATTTATACCTCACCTGAACTGTACATTTGCTTTTCCATTGTAATAAAATGAAAAAAGAAAGATTTCTTACGCACATGCACTGTGTAAAGCACTTTGTATGGATTGAAATCTGTGATGTACTCTGATTGTATCACGCATTGCTGATATTGTTATGATGAACTTTGAGACTTCACATCACCAGAGTATTACAGAAATGGAAACTAGGTAAATCTGGCAATTCATGGTTCATATTATTGAACCAGGTTGTTTCTTAGTGTGCTTTTCGTCATTTTGTAAGTACCTGTGGCTCCATAGCTTATCCAAAAGACATTTCTTTCTCAATCTCCATTATTACTGTCGTCATTCTTTATTCATTTTATTTACTTCATATATTCATTGAGTGCTTTTGTAAACAGCTTCTTTTTATTTGTCATTTGATTTTCTGTACTTACACCATTCTGCATTGGGCCATCTTTGGAGAGTGTCACACCTTGTTGATATTTTGTGATGAACGTAGAGATTTTAAAGAACAAAAGGTTGGGTGTACATAGAATTGGCTACCACCATTGGCACACATTGTTTCTCTGGTGTTCTGTGTGTGTGTGTGTGTGTGTGTGTGTGTGTGTGTGTGTGTGTGTGTGTGTAAATGAAGGTTATCAAATTGTGTCATATCAAGCATGTGGATTTTTGTGTTTGTTTGTCTGTGTGTGTGTGTGTACATGTGTGTGTGTGTGTGTACATGTGTGTGTGTGTGTGTGTGTGTGTGTGTGTGCGTGCTTGCGTGCTTGTGTGTGTATTTCCATGCATACTTTTCTCAGTGTGTGTGTGTGAGAGAGAGAGAGAGAGAGAGAGAGAGAGAAAAAAATCTGTCTTCATAAACAGATATTTCCCACTGTGTGTGTGTGTGTGCGTGTGCGTGTGTGTGTGATTTCTTATTTGAAGATTACTGCAGTGCAAAACACACTGAAGTCACGAAAAGCCCCGTTTCAATGAGCTTGATCAATTTCAACAAAAAAATCAGAATCAACCAATCTTAACAAATTTTTCGTATTGTGAAAGTGGATGATCATTGCGAAAAGTGTTTCCACTACTGATGATGAAGTCGTTAATGATTATTTCAGTCAAAGTGCTTTGAAAAAAAAAATGACAGTATTGGAAACGCCCATATTCATTTGTGGTTTACATTGTGACAAGTATATTGATATTAACAAAACCAGGGGATCGACAGAAAAATATCAAAAATACAGAAATCAGTTTAACAAAGTGCAGAGTGTCTGATATTGAGCAATTATCAAATACCTGTTATTTTTTTCCAGGCTGCTTTGAGCTTATTTTTGTATGAATTAAATCCATTTTACATGTGCTAAACACCTTCACATTTATGCACACACAACAAATCACATGCACATCTCTAAATCAGCAAAAAATAGATCCCAAAAGACGTTCAACAAAAAAATCAGAATCAACCAATCTTAACAAATTTTCTATTGTGAAAGTGGATGATCATTGCGAAAAGTGTTTTTCCACCACTGATGATGAAGTCGATTATGATTATTTCAGTAAAACACATGTTCGGAAGTGGGCGATCATGATCATGTTTCTGTGTCAGATCACCCCGGAGTATCTGCAGCAGCTGTGCTCCCGCCTGTTCAGTTCCCACATGCGAACGTCGGTCGACCTGACACACGACCCGGCACTGCTGGAGATGCCCTACGAGCGTCTGTGGCCCCACCCATGTGAGTGGAGGAGGGAGGAGGAAGGAAAACCTGGGCATTTTTTGTTGTTTTTCTTTGTTTCCTAGTTTTTCTTGTCCTCCTGTCCGCTTTTTTCTTCACGTGTGCATAAATGATTTAATGGCATAACAAAGTGAATCTAATGGTGATTATGATGTTTTGCCAGTTTTGGCTTAAATCATGTTCACATTCAGGGACGTGCCTGTAAGGTTATGAAAATATGTTGTAAATCACCTTCGAATCATCAGCTTCCATCTCTGGGACTCAACAGCACCAATGAACATCTGGACAGACCTGATTGTCGTCCACTTTAGGGTGCAACAGGTTTCACTTTTGAAGGCTTCATTCCACTTACATTGTCTTCTTTTAAATTCCTTTGTAGAAATCACCAAAATTGAATTTTTGAAAGAAGTGTTTTGGTAGTTTCATTGACTTTTTGAGAAGGCATAAAGCTCGTTTGATACAATGAGCATTCCCACCTGGCTGTATTAATCAGCAGACACACTGTATTACGGTACGTCTACTGCAGAGTTATGTGGCAGAATGATAATGAGCAAAGGGGCATAATTGATTACCAGTTTCAGCGGGCATTTCAATCCAAGATGGCAAAAGGAAAGGGGACATGTGATGAATCTGAAAATGAATCATTTGAGTAGCTCCAAGTGTTAAATTCTGCGGATGTTTTGCGATGCATCTTCAGAGATTATGCTTTTCACCCTCAGATTTCACTTTTCAATTTGCCATATGATGCTTGGTTCTTTAATGATTAAAACAGATCTGAAACAGGAAAAGCTTATTTTGAATGTTGAAATAAACTGTAAAATGAGTGAAGACAACTCGGGGGACAGTTTGCTTTATCTTTTAGTCTTGCACAAGGGAGGTAAGTGGGTGATTGCATCAATGCAAGCGATGTCCGTTTCAACCTAGTGAAAACCTTTCAGAACTGGTAACACTGGTTGTGTTTTTCAGAGAGGAAACTTTACATATGAGAGAATCAGTTCCCTAAACAAATACTGGACTAGAAAAAAAAAAGAGTTAAATTTAAAGGAAAACAGCTCCCCCCCTCCCCCCCCCCTTCCTCGTCCTTCCCCTAAATCGTAGAAAATTGAAGCTTTCTTTTCCATCGCTTAAAAAGTGCAGGGGGACAGGGGAGGTAAACACAGTAAAAAAAAAAAAAACAGTATAAGTGATCATGAAAAAAATGTGGAATCCATTAACTGTTTTACAGGACGTTATTCTGGGATGTTCCACCAGATGTGACTTGTGAGTTTCAAAATCTATTTTTTTTGACTAAAGATTTGCTGAAAATTGATCCAGTTTTAAGCCAGTCTTTTTTTTTCTTTTAATTAAAGAATGTTTGAAATGAACTGGTGTATTAATATATATATTTCTTTAGCAACAAACGTATGAAAACTGATGTTGATACTGTGACAGCCTTATACACCCCCGCATGGCCTCCCCATGGTTGGCTGGGTTGTAAGCAACATGAATCAGTTGAACCTGCCCCTGTTTTTTGATGAAAGGTCATGTTTTCAGGCCGAGCAAGGCAGAGGTGGAAGCTTTCCCTCCCCTGGATTACAGTAAGCTGAAGGCAGAACTGCAGACAACTGGGGATAGCAAGAAGGCACTGATTCTTCAGGCTCTCAGATGGGTCAGTGATACTCTGTGTGTGTGTGTGTGTGTGTGTGTGTGTGTATGTGTGTGTGTGCATGTGTGTGTGTGTGTGTGTGTGTGTGTGTGTGTGTGTGTGTGTGTGTGTGTGTGTGTGTGCATGCACGTGCGTGTGTGTGTGTGTGTGTGCACGCACGCATGCATGTGTGTGTGTGTGTGTGTGTGCGTGTGTGTGTGTGCGCACTTTTTTGTGTTTATGCAGATGTTATATTAATGGTTTTCCAAATAACTTTTATTTTTCGTCAGTGCATATGTACATGGCCAGCTTGCATGCGTATGAATGTGGCAAACATGCGCTTGAAATCAGACTTGCACATATGCACGTGTACACACACACACACACACACACACACACACACTCGCACACACACGCATTCTCACACACACTCTCTCTCTCTCTCTCTTTCACAGACACACACACACATTTTTTTTTTCTGTATGATCCATTATCCACTGAAAAGAATGAAACCTGTACTGTAGACAAAAGAGCACACAGTTTCCTGATACTGTTTGTGTCACACTTGCAGCGACTGACACAGTCCATGGTAGAGAAGAGAGATCAGATCATTGCTGACTATGTTGCCAACGACATCCTGGGCTGTGCTAACATCGGACCTTACAGAGTAAGTTCCTGAAAATCTATTCCTGTAATGTACACATTGATAGGCGAAAGGGAATCAACAGTAGAGGAATTCCTACTTTTCGATGAGCACAAATTGCAAATTATTTTATTTGTTGTAGGCATGAATAATTCATCCTTATGCTTTTGCACGTTTGTATTCATTTTGTTCTGTGTTTTTGTGTACATATCAGAGTGGTTTTTCCCAGTAATAAAAGTAGAAGTTTCCCAGGGGCAGCCCCCAGTTGATAAGACCTCTGTGTCATGTCTCATTCTAAAGATTTTTAAAGTGTGGGTATGTGTGCATGGTGACACAATAAAGAAGAGGGTGAAATGTTGGAGATCAGAAGTCAGAATTGTATGAAACTACAAGCTTATTAGTAGTACATATCTTGTATGAAGCAACTTTTTTGAAAAAAAAGTCTCAAGTATTGAGAGACTGTAATATCTCACACCATTTTGCTGCTTTCGACAGCATTTTCCCTGAAATGCTTGTTTTATGAACTCCAAGGTTTTCTAAGCTTTGAAATAAGAAAATTAACAAAAAAAGGATTCTGCTGTGTGTGTGTGTGTGTGTGTGTGTGTGTGTGTGTGTGTGTAAACAGGAGAGCATCATGCAGATGCTGACTTCCAGTACAGATGCAGTGAAACAGTACATGGCTCGCCTCTACAATGCTATAGCTTCTCTCTGTGTCGGTAAGTGCTGGTGCCACTCTACTTCACCTTCAATTAAAATTACAATCGATTCTTTAAATTACCATTGATGCTGGTGTTGGGGGAGGAAGAGATTTCAAGGAGCCAATCAAATTCCTCCTGTATGAAAAGAAATGTCTATAAGAATTGAAATGTTGGAGTTAAAACAGAATTCTGATTTCCCATATGAGGGGTGAAAATCAAGTTTTTCCCAAGCCATGTTTTTGATCAGTGTCAAACTGGAAGACAAGAATAATCTCCCTTTCTTTGTTATAGGTAAGTGAACTTTGAAAAGGGTTGTTGAGGTGATCTTCCCACAAATAATTTCCCACAGGTTTTCTTTTTTTTTTCCCTCCAGAAATTGTTAATGATCAAATACATTTTGCATGAAATTGCAAATGATGACTGATGAACTGTGTTTCATTGTTCATGTGCCTAATGGTGGAAGTTAAGCAGGCATCAGATTGTTTCATGTCCAGTAGGATAAAGGCATTTGTCTGGAAAGGTAAGCATATCATTGAACTAGTTTTAGTAGCAAAATTCCACCTATTATTTTGAATGGTAATTGTAGTGATAATAGGTATGAATGAATGACATAAAGACTTTATAGGAAATGATGAGGAAAAAAATTATATATGGCACATTATCCCAGTAAAGCTGTCTTCCATTATGAAGGCAATTTTTATTTCCTTTTGTCAATGATCAGTGTTAGTAAGCTTGCACACTTGAACAGCTGACACTCAGGTCATCGGGCATTTGCCCCCTCTGTTATACATATTGTGTGTGGGGGCACTCATGCATTCATGTAATTCTGCCCAAGCGTGTGTGCACACTTGCATATACGCGTTGAAAGACACTTTCAAATAATGCACATGTGGACAAATACACATTTGTATGGATGTAGGATGACACACACACACACACACACACACACACACACACACATGCACGGACATGAACTCCAGAATCAAGCTACCATTCATGTAACATAAATGCTTAAATAATGATGAGCCCAGCCCTAAACATGTAGAGAATAAATTTAGCATATGTTTAAAACAGGTCGGGCTACTTGGCCATGAACCCTGACCTGTTGCCAGCGTTGATGGATATTCTGCGTAACGGAGAACAGCGCGACCTGGTATCACAAGAAATGGTGCTGGGAGCACTGCAGAAACTTAGCTTGAGGTAGGGGTGTGTGTGTCTGTGTGTGTGTGTGTGTGACTGTCTGTGCGTGCATGTATATTTTTTTTGCATTTGTATATGAATATGTGTGTATTTAGGTATGTAGTGTGATGTGTTAATATGATGTGAGCATTAATATGCCATACTGCCTTCATTTGCCTCTGTGTGAATGTGCAGGAATGTTTGTGTCGTGTGTGTGTGTGTTTCTGTGTATGTTTGCATCTTTGAGTGAATGTGCTTGTGGGTCTCTGGTGGGTCTTCAGTGTGTGTTGTTTGTAGTATATGTGCATGCCATTGTGGAACCTATGGATGACGGCCGCTAGTATAGACATAGACATTTACAGGTGGGTCTTCAGACAAAGGGAGCTTGTATTGGGAGGTAAATGTAGTATAGACAGAGACATAGAAGTGCTGCAGAACAGTGAGGACGGGAGTCTCAATTAAGAGGCAGATCTAGAATAGACAGAAACAAAAATGTTCCAGAATGAGGTAGGGAGCGTCTGTTGTCGGAGGCTTTTTTTTTTTTTGTCATTGCTGATGGAGATCATGATGTTGCAGACGTCAGCTGCAGACGGCAATGATTGACCGGGGAGTAATAGAGTGGCTGGTTGGTGTACTGGAAGACAACGACTCCTTGTCCGATTACACTTTGGAGTATTCCGTTGCCCTGCTGATGAACCTGTGTCTACGCACGACAGGTGGGATTCCCTTTGTCCTATTTTGTAAGCTTTTTTGCAACTGTTCTGGGGTTTGGAAATATATATGAGGGTTTTAACCTCTTCAGAGGCTTATGTTTATCACGTTTGTTCTGTCCAAGCCGATTCCTCCACAGAGTATGAATATGCTGCAATGGGAAGACTTACTGGGACCACACAATCAAGTTTTATTCACTTAATGGATTGATCTGTGGAGAGTTGGCTCAAGCTTCCCAAACAACACTGCAGGCATGTTTGAGAGGCGTAATGCAGAAATGAATGTGAATTGAAGAGTAACTCATTAGCATGTCTTGTAGTTTGACATAGAATGGAACCCATGGCATCATCTTTATTGTTTTTATCATCACTGATCTTCACAATACACAATGTCTTGAGTATTGTGGCCTTACGTGCACTGCTATTATGGTGATCATTGTTTCAGCTTCTGTTCCATCTATGCCTATGGTAATTTTGTATCCAAATCTTTGTGGTGTCTTCAAGTCCATGGAGACAGGTGTTGGATGGACCTGGAAGGAGACTCTTTAACTCTTTCATCCCTATAACCGGGTTTTCGGTTTGCAGAAATCATACCCTTCCTTCCTGCAGCCTGGAAAACCGGGCAGCACAAAATCCCTTCTTTCCTTCCTGCAGCCCGAAATCGGTTCTTGCAGTAAGCGCTGTGGACTTCGCTTGAGTCGTATAATCGGTACACATTGTGACCGGGTCGCTGGCGCGGCAGTGTTTATAAATGGAATGGATGCCAGACGGCCCCTACAGCATGGGAAAGTGGTCGCTGCTCTGTTCTGGCTGGTTTGCTACTGCATACATGGCAGTTCGCACTTTACACTTTTTTTTTTTTCTTTAAATCCAGGAATGAAGAGAATACTTGTATTATAAGAATCTAGGAACAAGAGGAAGTAATGGTTCATAGAAAAGTAGGAATGAAAGAGTTAAGTCATACTGGCTCAGCAATAAAGCAGTTTTAGCCATCAGTTAGGGGGACTGGTAGATGGTGTTGTGCAAATGTGGATCAGAGAGGCCCACTGAACAATTACCAAAACTGACCCTGCAGCGCAGTATCTCCTTCGGTGGTTTTTTCTCATGATGACCTGATACTGATAGTTCCTTATCAACTGCTGGCTGTGCTACAGTTTCACTCGAGGATACTGTTGTTAGTTGGTCTCTTTTAGTGAAAAGTTCTCCAGAAATTAGTAATCGTCATTAAAAGGGGGGATGATTACAACTTCCCAAAAGGTAAAGTAATTTTGCTTAAAGCCCAGCCAACCGCAGCCAAGCCATGACACGGCTGTCACCACATTGAAGTCAGCTCACAAATCATTCAAAAAAAGCAAAACTCATTCACACAACCCTTTGAAATGCATCTTCTAGAAATGCATGGAGATTTCCTGAAGAATGTTGAATTAGAAGAGGCACCAGATGAACACACTAAAATGACCGCAGGAGTGCAGGGCATCCCTGTTTGATGGCCTTGAAGTGATTGATCCCCCACAGAACTATCCATGGGACTCTGGGCATCTCAGCTGACATGGAGTCCTGGGTTTTAAAGTGTGATCACGTGTGTTAATTTTGGTGTTAATTTGTGTCCGTCATGAAAAATGAAATGATTCTTCATGATTTTGTCTTGTTTTCCTTCATAACCCATCATGTTAAAGAGAAAGTGTTCTGTTCATGCTTGTTTTCCATATATGATACTAGTAAAATGTCTGGTGTGCAGGCAAGAAGCGCTGCATTCCCACTGCCCACAAAACCCTACAGGTTCTGAGTGACCTGCTCGGGCATGACAACCAAGAGGTGACTATATTGATATACATACTGGGTCCTGGGATGAGTTCATGCCGGAAGAAGATGGTCATGTAACACAGGTTGTCTGGATGCTACATCTAGCTATAGAGGTGCTTCTGTAACAAATGCATTGATTGATGGAGTCTGACAGAAGATAGTGTTGTTATACATCTTTGTGGGTGTTTTTTTTAAACTGACAGACGATAGTGTTGTTATACATATTTGTGGGGGTTTTTTACTGACCGAAGATAGTGTTGTTATACACCTTTGTGGGTTTTTTTTTTTTTTTTTTTAAACTGACAGAAGGTAATGTTGTTATACAACTTTGTGGGGTTTTTTTTACTGACAGAAGGTAGTGTTGTTATAGAACTTTGGGTGGGTTTTTTTTTTACTGACAGAAGATAGTGTTGTTATACAACTTTTTTTTTTTTACTGAAAGAAGATAGTGTTGTTATACATATTTGTTTTTTTTTTTTTTTTTTTAACTGACAAGATGGTGGTGTTATACATTGTTGTGGATTTTCACTGACAGAAGATGGTGTTGTTATACATCTTGGTGGGTTTTTTTTTTTACTGACAGAAGATGGTGTTGTTATACATCTTTGTGGGTTTTTTTTTTTACTGACAGAAGATAGTGTTATTATACATCTTTGTGGGTTTTTTTTTACTGACAGAAGATGGTGTTGTTGTGTTGTTATACATGTTTTTGGCTTTTTGTTGTACTGACAGAAGGTAGTGTTGTTAGACATCTTTGTGACTTTTTTTTTTTTACTGACAGATGGTAGTGTTGTCATACACCTTGGTGTCGTTTTACTGACAGAAGATAGGGTTGTTATATGTATATGCGTTTGTGTGTTTTTTAAATGTTGAATATAGAATTAATCACTGGGAAATATATTTTCGTTAGAGATATGATTTGTGTACTTTTTTCTTCTTGTTAACAAAAATAGTCTTTAATGGTTCAGAAGATATAAAAAGAAAATTACAAATTGTGTTAACAGCATAACTCTTAACAGTTCAAGAAAGATTGTTTGCTGACCTCAATACAGACATTGCTTCTCAGCATTTCCTCCGAGGTACTCTTTTTTTCCTTTCCCCTGGATTCCTCGTCTCAAATTCTAATATTGTTGAATAGCAAGCATTAATCATTACAGTGCCCTCAGCAGTCTTCTGTGGGACCAGTGGTCTGCGAACACAAAGCAAGAGGAATGGATACAAATGTGATGGAGCGATTTAACAACAGTTGGGACAACAAACATGTTAAGTGAAAATTGAAGGGGAGTGAAAGTTGAAGGGGAGTGAAATTTTCTTTTCAGGTGAACCAAAGTTCAGGTCAGCCAAATGGTGGTTGCTGCTGATTAATCCCTTGATGTTCTATTGTTGCAACATTTCTGGGGATTTGGGGTGTTTTTTTCTTGTGTGGATATATTGAAGTCATTTGTCTGTCAATTTGATTTTAGCATTAAGCATTTGCCATTAAGTATCACCGACTGCTGTTCTGTGACTAATTTTGTCTTCAGTGATAATTGGGAAAGAAAATGGTGTTACTCATGCTTGATTATGATTCATATGTTTGGTGATGATGATGAAACTTCACTTTTCTGTGATAAGAAAAGAAAAAATTGTGTGTGCATGTGTGTTTTCATTTTTTTTTTTTTTTTTTTTTTTTTTTGTATTTGGCAATGTCTGACACTGTCAAAATTAAGCCTGTTCTACCATGAATCAATAATCACACTGTGTTTCAGATTCGCCCCTATGTGAATGGAGCATTGTACAGCATTTTGGCCATCCCTTCCATCCGGGAAGAAGCCAAGGCCATGGTGAGGACAGTCACGCCCATTGCTCTATTACATGCTATGCAGTTCTTCCCCCGTCTCTGCAAACTAATACCGTTGGCTTACAAACACACAAACATAGGTTTTGTTTGCCCCATGTTCTGCATGTATAACCAGTCACTATGCTTAAACTGATTTTCCAGATAATTTGAAATTGTTCTTAAGTGAATGAACTTTTTGCAAACGTTATTTGCTGAAGAAATTAATAACCATACCAAGTACACACATTTACACTGAAAATCTTTGGCTCTTTTTGCGGCATATCACAGTTGGTGCACATCCAATGAATGAGGGTAGTCTACATCATGTGGATCTGCTTTTATGTGACCAAAATGTACTGGAATTCTGTTATATGGCTGAGGAAATCACCAGAAAGCTTTTGACAATGGAGGTTGCCCACATAACAGGATTCTGACTTCATGCAGTTGAGTAGATATTTATGTCATGGAATCTGTCTTTGACAGGGAATGGAAGAGATTCTACGCTGTTTCATCAAAAGATGGTCAGCCAGACATGAACAGACAAATAGAGTTCATCATCAAACAGCTCAACTCCGGTAAGTGCCTCAGGACGAGAGAGATGGTAATGATGGCAGTGATCATGGTGATGACAGCAGTGATGACAAGATTGTGGTGATAAGGATGTGGGGTTGCAAGCTGATTTGACCAATGGCAGATTAAGTACTACTGTCATCTGTTACGAGTGGTGCGTTGCATGAGGTCATCAGAATAATAGGGAAGGATGGTGTATGCAAGGTCATGTTGATGTTGAAGGTGATATTACTATATATAGTGATCTTCCACCTGAGATTAAAGTCGTCATCTTCAAAATCAAAGGAAAACAACACATTAACATATACGTATATAGAATGATGATACAGATGATTATGACTTGGCTGTGGTTTCACTCATGATGACTGACACCAATATTAACATTGTTATGATCATTGATGTTGTTGTTATGTTACCATTTATAATTATTGTCCAGAATGCAAGTTTAAAAGACCAGGTTATGTGCACTCGAACACATATGCCAAGCAGAACGAGCTTGTATGAATGATCAATTTACAAGTAATTTCTGTTTTGTTGATATTGGGTTTTTTCTCCTTAAGTTATCAAAAATCAAATAGATGCTCTACGGTTGCGAGTGTAGACATGGAGGTCTTCCTTTATTTTCTAGCATGTGTAGTCTGCTCCTTGCGCCTGTTATCACAGAAGGTCCTGGTCCTCTTTGTCAAAGCTCACCAATTGCACATGATTCAAATTCTTTTGTGGGCATACCATAGTTCAGTCTGTTTTTGATGTGATCATTGTTTTGCTTCTTTGGTCATTACATGGGCTAGATGTTTGGAACCTCATAAAACAATGACTCAAAAATGTTAAAAAATTAAAATGCAAATTTTTCTGAGAATTTGCAGTTGATGAGATCAAACCCAAATCAAAGTTATAACAAACAGGCCGAGAACAAAGTGATAGAGAAGGTATATAGGAATAGCAGGACATTCTGTGTTGTTGGCATACTGATGAAAAAAATCTGTAAATAATGTCAACAAATGCATCTAACATACTGTCAAAAAGAAGCATATATGTGCAAAGTTCTTACGATTGCACTGACTTCTTATTGCACCATTTTTATTTCTACCCATATTGCCTCTATGATTATAGCAAAATTGTTAAAGGAGTAGTAATGAAAAGGAGCACTTACTGCTGGTGGTTTTATGTGTGTATGTATGTATGTGTTTGTACATGTGCATTCGTGTGTGCATTCGCGTGTGTGTGTTTACATGTATTCATTCGTGTGTGTGTGTGTGTGTGTGTGTGTATGGATCATTCAGTTTCTAGAAGAAAATCGAGCACTCTGTTGTCTTTCTGTAGCTTCTGCACGTCTAAATGAAATCGGATACGGTTGATTAATCTAACATACTATGACATTGTCACCATCATAAGTAAAACCAGAATCAGCTTACATGATTCACAAACACTAGTGTCACAAACACAAATTGAATGTTAACTCAGAGCAAACAGTACAAAAAATGGTCATTAATGTGAACTTCTAGAGGTTGAAGATGGATGGAATCGATTTAAAACTAGTTCATTTTGCAGAAATTTCTAAGCCAAAAAATGCGACATGTTCACTTTTGCATACATTCCTATGTCAAAATCAAAAGAGTGAGTAAGTTTTAGATTTGTGTTCTTTTTTTTTTTTCAGTTGAAAATGGTGAGGACTATGTATCTGATGATGAAGAAGATGATGAAGAAGAGGAGGTTTGTATTGGTTTTTGTCTGTCATACTGATCCTTCTCTACTGTCACTCTGTGTAAAAGAATACCTACATCTGCGGCTTGCAGAGACGGCCAAAGATTTCTCCACATGTCTTTGTTTTTAAGTCCTGTTGAATGTGGATCTTTTGTGTCATCAGTGCTTCTTGCAGCCTTACCTGTGTGTGTGTACCTAAAAAGTATGTTTTAATGAAAGCAAGATTTGCAGGGTTGTTGCTCTAACATTTAATAGTCAGGTTCATTTATTGTCAAGCGTTTGTGTGTGTGTGTGTCAGGTCAAGTCAAGTCAAAATTTTTATTTTCAGATGGAACATTGAATATGCAGTAAATCTGCTTTTTTTTTACATCAAGCTGTCCATAAAAAATGTGTAGATGAAACAACGAAAAATCACAGAAAGTTTTGAAAATCAAAGACAATAAAAAATAGAAACCAGTGAAGAAATGGAGGGGGGGGGGGGAGGTAGGGAGGGAGTGTACAAATGAGAAGGGGAAGAATCCAGAATGTAACGAAATAGAGAGAGAGAGTGTGTGTGAGAGGGAGAGAGAGAGAGATTGGTTATGTACAATATGTACATTGTCTTCACAAATTGTGCACAGTATGTATATTCCAAGAATATTGTCGACACTGACATACCCTTTCCTTTGAGGCACACACACTCATGCGTGAGCATGTACATAGGTATACATATACACATGCATACACTGTATAATATCATAAAATGTTATTTCAGAGGGTTGAGAAAAATATAAGTTATGAACCATTCATGAGATACCTTTTCAGATTGTTTTTAAACTGGATTTAGTGTTATCCTACTTGTTTATTGTTTACTGTTCCCTGGTTCACTTGGTTCTCAATCTGGATTTTATTTTTATTTATACTTTTAAGGACATGCGATTCAGTTGGGTCAAATTTAAATCTATGAGTATTATCTTGTAGTTTATTTGCTAGTCTATGGGTGTCTGAATCACTGGAATGAAGAGATGTATCGTCAGCAAACATTTCACATGTACATTTAACATAAAAAGGTAAATCATTGGTATAGATAGAAAACAGAAGAGGACCTAATACAGAGCCTTGTGGTACTACGTATTTGACAGGCAAAAGTTTGACATTTTGTTGTTGACTGTTACTGCTTGTTTCCTATTACATAGAAAAGAAGACATGAGACTGATGAATTCTGGAACTATTTTATACAGTTCTAGTTTGCGCAATAGGAGAGGATGATTTATAATATCATCAAAAGCTTTCTCAAAGTCTATAAAAAGAATACCAGTAAATTTTTTTCATTTATACTGCATAGAAGGCTATCAACAAGCTGTGTATGAGGGCTGTATGACAGAATGATTTTCACGGAAACCAGATTGATCTTTTTTTAGTAAGGTAAGAATAGAGAGACTTTTGCAGGTGCTTTTCAATAGGCTTTAGATAAAGTAGATAAAATAAAAAAAGGTCGATAATTTGATGGATTTGATGTATCACCAGAATTATGGAGAGGAATAACTTAAGCTTCCTTAAATTTAAAAATTTAAAAGTTTGTTTCTCTATGCACAAATGTATAAGTAAGTTAGCGTGTCAGAGATAACTGGGCATGAAACTTTTAGTATTTTTACATCTAAACCGTCTAAATTGTGTGCACCAGATTGTTTTGAATATGAAAAACTTTTACTGACATCCATAACTGTCATTGGTCGGAGAGTAAAAGGAAAACAAATATTCTTTGAATCAAGGTAATGTTTTAAGTGGCTGAGATCATTTTCATACAACCTGTCATGCAATATGATTTTATCTTTGATGTTTGCAAAATGGTTGTGTAACTGATTTGAAGATACGTCTGTAAGAATTTGCTGACTTCTTGATATGTTTATTATTCAACATATTGATAGCTTTCCAGATCTGACATGAATCCTTTGTAGAAATTAACATCTTTTGGAAGTAATTGCATTTAGATTTTCATTTCGTTGAGTTTACCTTATTTCTTTGTTTTCGAAATTCTTTACTTGTTCCAAAATTACTTAAATAATTTCTTTTATTTTCTGTATCAATTTCTTTTGTTATCCACGGTGGTTTTGTGTCTTGTTTGACTCTTTTCTTTATGAACGGAGCATGCTTGTTATATACAGAAGTAAATGTATTGGTCCAATATTCAGCTGCTTCATCAGATCTCTTATTTGATATATATATCCATCTGTGCCGTGGCAAGGTCTGAAAGGAAATCTTCTTTAAAGTTTCTAAAGCTTCTGTAATATATTAACTTATGCCCAACTTTTGGAACTTTAACACGGGTTTTTTGTACCAAGTAAGACAAACGGGATTGTGGTCGCTACATCCATATGGTGGAGCACATACTTCAATAATAGGCTGTTTTGTGTTCGTGTAAATGTGATCAATTAAGGTATTTGAATGTTCAGTTACATGGGTTGGTTTGTCAATAAGTTGTTCTAGGCCGTGTAAAGTTTAGTTTTGATGCTGTTTGGGTTTCGTTAAATCTATATTAAAATCTCCCAAAATGATGGTTTCAAAACTTAGCATTGTTACTTTATCCATAAGGACAGTAAATTTATCTTGCCAGTCTGTAGTTTCTGATGGATTTCTGTATAAAAATCCTATAACTAGTGGTTCATTCTGTGTGTGTGTGTGTGTGTGTGTGTGTGTGATGTGCAGACTACCATCCAGTCTTTGTTCTGAAAATTTTTACCCTTTTTTCTTGGTCACAATTAATGGCATGCCAGCTTATTCGTTATAATCTGGCATCAGGGTGGCAAAAATTGAATACACTGACTAGAGCAGACACTTGTTGCCTATATTTCACATTGGTTGCTTGCCCATAAGGTCTTTTTTTTTGTTACATGTGAATTTTTTTTTTGTTGTTGTTGTTTTTTTAATTTTGGAAGTGAAAAATGAAGGGGAATCCCTGGAGCTATCAGGATCATTGCTGAGGTCTTATCTGCCTTAAGATTGTAAGGAGTTTTGCAGAAAAGACTGAAGACCCAAGGTCAGCTGGCCATTGGGGGTGAGGAACCGTTAGGGATACACCATTATGGAAAATGGAGCTCACTGATCTCCCTCTGCCACTTTAATGTGCTGTGAACTGAAGCAGGTACCAAATATACTGCTAGGTGGACAGAGTAGGTTTTCAAGCAAGTGAAAAAAAAAAACAAAAAAAAGAACTCCAACCCCATGACTGCTTTGAACTCGTGACTGTTAGCTCCATAGCCGTTCGACTAAAAGCTGTTCATTGTTTGTGGTGTTGTGTCGATTATATTTGCCTGTGTTGCTTGTTACACTGTGAAGATGTAATCCTTTTCCCTCTGCATGTTGAGTTTTGAGGAGGCCATGTGTGGTCGACTCAGCTGTAAAGGGGATGGGAGGGGTGTTTTTTTTTTTTTTGTATCATGTGCCTTTTGTCTATCGTAGGTGAAAACTCATGAAAATGTCTGAGAAATTGTAGTGGACAAATGTTGCAGAGATGGCTTTGTAGATAGCCCACTTGTCTAAAAAGTGAGACAACTGGATGCCCAACATGGAAAAAAAAAAAAGATTTTCTCTGCTCATCTTAACGTTATTCTGATAATGTTAGTGTAGAGTTTTCTCCCATGCCAGCACAACCCTCGGTTATTGCAATACCCCTCTGCCACTTGTCTGAGATGGATGATGACATTAGAGTCGAATTAACAAACTGAACCATTTAAATTTGTCCCCATTCCTGTCATCTGGACATCTTTCCTGTTAAAACTGTTTTAGTGAATATAGTAGGGATATTTGAAGAAAACCTTTACTGAAAAACAGCATGCCTGTTTGAAGTAAAAAGCAGGATTACAGTGGGGCTCATCACAAAAACTGATCACAAGTTAAAAGATGGGGGAAGTAGGCTTGGTTTAGTGATCAATAAGGAATACTATGGCACATGTTACACTTAAAGGATGAGAAATACAGAAGCACTAGGGCTTTGGAAAATGCAGAGAACACATGGGAACTGGTTGAGGTGTTAGACTGTTACACTAGTGAAATGATGTAAAACATAGGACTGATTGAGATGAAATGATCGGGAACACAGTAATACTGGTTGAAATAAAGTCTTAACAAATGTGGTAGGATGGTTTGTAGTGAAGAAATACAAAAAAGACTGAGTGGAAAAAACTGTGAGAGATAAAGTAAGACTGAAGTGAAATAATTGGAATGTAAGAAGACTCACTGAGTTAAAAAAATGAGGAAATAGGACTAGTTGAATTTAAATAAGAATGAATACAGTAGGATTTAAAAAGAAAATGAAGTCATAAAGAATATAGCAGGACCAGTTGTAGTGAGATGTTTAAGAACCCTATAAGGCGATGAAATGGGACAAATTTTGGCAAAATGACATGGAATGCTGCAGGGTTGGATGGAAGTAAAGTAGAAAGAATACACATGCTAAGACCATCCAAAGAGGAGTGATGAATACAGCAAGTCTGCTTGAGATGAAATTTAGAATATAGTATGACTGTCGTAGTTGAACTAGTAAAAGTCTGTATGGAGTGAAACCAAGAGAGAATGAAAAAGAAAGAAAAGAAAAACAAACAGAAACGGACACAAATACCGACGCTCATCCTTCACCTTGACTGCCAGGAAGACCAGGATGCTCTGGAGGCTGACTTGGACAAGGATGAGGTGGTGAGGCCTCAGCCTGGGGAGTTGTGTCTGGTGAGGTCCTGCTCACCTCACAGTTCTCCCTGTCGGCTCCCCCAGGAACTTCTAGAGGACGCAAAAAGGTAAGAGGCCACCTGACTGAGCACATTCTCATTTCATGTGGATTCTGACGTTTTGGGATCCCCCCCCCCCCCACTCCAGAGTAGGGCTGGGGAACAAGACTGATGCTGAATAGTCTGTGCCTGTAAATGCATGTTTGGTTGTGCTTGTGACGAACTCATTATATTATTGTGAAGGGAGTTTGGTTTTTTTTTTTTTTTTAACAGCTGTGTGTGAGGGTGTTGTAGTTTGTTATAGGAAGATTACTTTGAATGAAGAAGGTCATTTACAAGACTTGGTATCTTATAAAATATGTGAGAAAGTATATGTACATAATATGGATTGTCTTGGATTGCTAGTCTGAATGGAAGGTAACTTAATTTCATTCTATGAAGGAGGTCATTTGAGGCAGCGTTGCAGGCTGCAAAAGGAAAGTCAGCCAACCAGTGCATATGAAATGAAATGTTAAGTGAGGCACAGATGTACAACCAATTGAAATAAACAATGATGGTAAATTTTGTATGCTGGGAACAAAAGCTGCCTGCCATTTTTTTTTTTTTTTTTCAAAGTTTACTAGTGCACATAGGTTTCCTGTCTGTATTGTTCACATTTGCATTATAAAGTGAAACAAATGAAATTATTTTCCCCATTCAGTGGACAGACAACACACAGCAGCAGGATCAACCTCTTCAGCGGCCAGTCACCCCGGGTCAGCGCCGTGGTAACGAGACGGCCAGAGAAAACTGTTGCTTCTAGGTATTTCAAATAGTCTGCAGTTAGTTTGTTTTTGTTTTTCTTTTCCTGTGGTTCACACACACAAATCTTACCTTTTTTTTATGTTGATTTAGTTTGGGGAAAAAAAGTCTTCTTCATTTGGCAAACATATTTTTCATGTTTATTTTCCATTTCATCCCATCGGTCTCACTGAAGAAAAAAAAAAACTATGAAAACAGTGAGGTCAGATCAGTGTACTTGCCCTTCTTCTTCTTCTTCGTTCGCCTCACAGCGTCAGCCCAGCCTCACTGATGAATGTAGCCGTCTTCTCCAGGTCTTGTCAGCAGCCGTGGAGCTTCGTGTGCAGCAGAGTCGGCGTTGGCCACACGGTTTCTCTCAGTCCCTTGAGAAGGGGACAGGTCTGTAGGACGTGTTCTAGTGTACTTGCCCTCATATGTACATGGTTCACTGAGAGTGTTGCATGCGTGACACTAACGCCATATAAAGACATATCAGAGATACTGGGTCTTTAACAGGGATGTTCATGTGGTTCAAAGTGTCTGCATTGCTGAATGGAAGGGGTGTACAATGTGTATTGCCAGCCATCAGCTTGTGCATGGGCTTTCTCTTTCTTCTCCACAGTCTTCCCCAAAATTCAAGTTTTACTTCAAGGTCCGGTAATTCTCTGCATGCATGTGTTTGTGTGTGAGGGGAGGGGGCATGCGCATGTAGGTGTGTGTGTGGGGGGGGGGGGGGGGGGGGGGGGGGGGGGGGGTCATGCACAGGTCAGGTGCATGCAGATCTTTTTAACATGTTGTTTTACAAATGTGAGGTTTTCAGTTAATGTATTTAGGCATTTGTTTGTTTGTTTTTGTTTCGTTTTGCAACAGTTTCTGATTCTTTTGAAGAATATGTTCACATAACAACTACCTTACATCAAAGTGATTATGACTTTGAGGCATGTACGTAGCCAGTCTGTCAGAAGTCATCTGTCATGTGAATGATAATGTCAAAACTGCTGTAGAGCAGTAAGTGTTGCAAAGATTTAACACACAAACAAACACACACACAAAAGACGGGAAAAAAATTCTTGTGAATCAAAAAAGAAAGAGCACTGAATAATCATATAACGGCAAGCTTGTTTTAATGGATCTGTTGAAAGACACCATATAGCGTTCCTAGCTTTCAGCTACAGTATGTCACCCTCTAGCACAACCTCCTTTGTCATAACATTGCTCATCCCACACGATAATAAACACAGTCGCATTTTACCAAAAAGAAATTTGACAAACTATGAACATCCGAACAGAATGAACATCCATTTCATTGTCCAAGCAACAGTTTTAGAGAGCACTTTTGAAGTCATGCCGCTGACAAGGTATAGAAAATAGGATAGAAGGGAGAGAACCAGCCACCAAAAAGCTCCCAGCAACAAGGTATAGAAGATAGGGTAGAAGGGAGAGAACCAGCCACCAAAAAGTTCCCAGCACTTGAACAAATCCATGTCTCACTCAGTGAGTAACCTGTCTTCATCTCTTTCATGGTTTTTGTCCTGTGCAGGTTAGGTTCTCGAGCAGGGAGCAACTCGATGGTCAGCAGACCGGCCACAGGCAGCAAGGACATCAATGCCAGACCCCCAACACGCAGTGGCTCAAGACCTGTGTCTCAGGAGTCCTCTGGCCGTAAGTTTGTCTTCATGTGCATCTCAGGGTGTCTTATGTGTGGCTGATGTCATCAAATGTGTGTGTGTGCGAGAGAGAGATAACTGATCACAAGTCATAGTTACTTCCTCCGCTGTTATATTTCCTCAGCTGCTGGAATTGGAAAGAAAGCATTTGTTCATGGGTCAAAGTAATAGAAAAGAAAAAAAAACATAATGTAACTTTTAAATAGCTTCAACCTGCTCAGGTATAGAAAGGAATCAAGGTGCAAAAAATCAAGCAAAAGAGCTGATTTGTGGAAAAGTTCAGAGAGAAAAGAAAAAAACCTGTATACAACAAAGAATTGCAATATTTTTGTCTCAAAAGTACCAGATCATACCTTTTGTTGAGGCTGCATTCTTAAAAACTGTATGTCTTGTATATTTGTGTGTCTTTGCACCAAAAGGTGGTTATGGAGTGCGGCCACCTAGTCAGCTGAGTGAAAGAGCTAGTCGACCTTCCACTAAAGCCATGGAAAAGCTGGGACTGGAGCAAAGTAAGTGGATATTGACCGTTTCAGAAGTCTTTTAAGTTCAACTGTTACAAGTTCTGTGCCTTTATATGTATATTTGATATGAATTAAAGACTATGTTAGGTTTATGTCCCCTAGTTATCTTTTACTTTGTCCAGAATCTTACTTCTGTCTTGATCAGTTCAGAATTTCTCTTCATTCACTGACAGTGAGCTCTAGCATTCATTTTTACTTCAAAGATTGTTTCCTTCAGAATTTCATAACATGAAGCAGACATAATACTTTTTTTTTTTTTTAGTAAGTTGACCCTAAATAAACTTTATTTGGTAAATGTATACAAATCTATTGACATTGATTTTTCTTTTGTCACTTGAATTCTGACCCAACCACACAGATCGGACAATATTGAGCTCAAGTTACTATTAGTTGCTGTTACACTGATGGCGCATTTCATGTCTTTTCTTTCTGGTTACAATGAAAGATACGTTGTGTGGAAATATTTTTGCAAGATGCATCGTTACACAGCTGCTGTAGTGAGTAGTTAAGTTCGTGGTTTAGGAGGCTGGCAGTAACTCTACATAACAAGAGTTGCGTGGCTTCAGCTTTGCTTACAGAATGAAACTGTTTGAATTTGTACCACTGGCAGCAGTGAACTGTTCAGATTGTCTACTGGAATCAATAGTGAACTGTTCTGGATGTATACTAATGTCAGTAGTGAACTACTCTGACATATCTTTTGAAGAAAACCACCTCTAACCATGTCAGTGATGGCAATGTTCCACCAGTGTGCAGAGACGATGAGAAAATTTACAGTGATCAGCCTGGCTGCCTACCTTTTGGGGTAATGGCTTATGGCAGACGGCTAATGTTTACCAGTATGACCTGTTAGACTTTGGACCCAGAAACTGCCGTCTGGGGCTTGATACCACCTATCTCAGGCTACAACTCTGCCAGGAGGAAATAGTCGATTCTTTGATCATTGCCAGAGATAGAATGCCATTTTAACAGGAGCATCAGTATCATGGGAAGCAGTCTGTGTGTGTGTCCTGGAGAGTATACCATCAAAAGAAAGCTGAGCAAAATCAAGGCGGTGCAGAAGTAGCCTAAGGAGTTAGCGTGATACTAGGTCAGATTGAAGGGAAGCCGTGAAATCAACTGCGAAAGATGTGGCAACAGAGGAGTCTTAGGAGACCAGGTCCACCAGATTGACCGTAACTTGGGAGTAGGAAAAGTCTGGACTTCCTAGAGATAAAGAAGACACTTGGGAGGTGGGGGCTTGGGGGGGGCATTCAGAGTGCTTCAAGATACTAGAAAATGCTACGTCTGAGTGTAACAGAAGAGAATGGATCATGTTGCGTTGCCGAGGAGAGGAAAAAAAAAACCAGGATAAGCCACTCACCAAGGAAAGTGATGCATGCATGATGATGAGAGAGATTAGAGAGTGACTAAGGGCATGTTGAGGGATGGAATTCAGCTGCCTTCTCTTTTATTGTTTGGGCATAGCATATTCATGTTCAAGCCAAGCAGGAAAAAAAAAAACTATATGTGTGTGTGTGTGTGTGTGTGTGTGTGTGTGTGTAACAGATAGTTAGAAAGATGAATTATGTAGTTACAACTTAAGCTACAGCCTGTTTTTGCGCGCAGTATTTCGCCCCTTCATGCTTTCTCTGGAGATTTTATTCTCTCTCTATATATATATATATATGTGTGTGTGTGTGTGTGTGTGTGATGTATTTGGTGTACTTTATGTAAAAAATGTCTTTTTTAAAAAAAGGTAATTTTCAGTAATAAATTTTTTTTTCCATTTTCTTCAGGACTGGCTTTCTCTCTCTGTCTCTCTCTAGCATACAAAGAAGAACATTAACTGTGCTGGGTACAAGTCTTGTATCATCATGGAAAAGTCAGGTTGTTAATTCAAAGTTTTCTGTGAAAAAAAAAGAACAAGTTTACATGGAAATGTTTGCACTCATATTACTTCATCCAAAGAAGGTTAAAGTGTACACACATACAGAACACACACAGTCACACACATTTTTGTCTGAAATCAGTTCTTTGAATGAAAAAACAGTTGATTTCTTTTCACACACACACACACACACACTTTTGTCTGAAAATCAGTAGATCAAAATAAAAAAACAGTTAATTTCTTTCTTCTTTTTTTTCTTTCCTCTGAAGTGGAGTTGCAATTATTTAATAAGAAAAATCTTTGTACATTGTTGAGTTTTGTTTTCAGGTTTGTTATATGTTGTGTTTTTTGCTGGTGATTTTTTTTTGAAAAAATGTATTACATGTTTTAAATCTTTGAAGAATCCAGCACAGAATATTTGACTTTATAGCTTTTTTGAATGTTTGTTCATTTGTTTGTTTTTTTTTTCATAACAAAAGCCCCTGGTTTAGTGATTGTAAGCAGAGTGTTTCATGTTCGCAACTTCTTGTGCAGAGGAACAATCACTAAACTGTCATAATTATGTCAGCGTCTTGTTATTGCTTTTCTTGCTCCTCCTTATAAGGACTGTTTCACCCTCATTTTTTTTGTCAGCATGCTTTTGAGCATCATTTGTCCGTGGAAATTAAGCACCCTAGAGATGCATCAGAAAAGATTTATGTTTAGAAGATGAAAATACATGTATATGTGGACAATGCCTGATGTTCTGAGGGTCTTGTGATTTTTAGTTTTTCACTGTATTCCAAACATTCAGATCGAGAATATTGGTTTGGATTGTACTTCAAAACTTTGGATTTGTATTATCATTTAAACTGTAAATATGTCTGTTAAATTGTAATAATTTTTGTCAGAATTCCATTGATGCCTTTATGAAGCATTTGAAAGTAATGTTGCAGTCACTGCAAATACCACTAGACATAGGCAAATGCTTTGACAAAAGATTTATCTTGTGTAACCTGTGTTATATTTGCATTGGACTCAAGTTTGGGTGTACCACATATATGCAATCTATTTATTTTAAAATGACATTGATGAGAAGAAAAAAGAAAAAGATAAAAGATACCTCCCAAATATGATTTCTGTGATGCTTGTAGCGTCCAAGAATATCGTCAAGCATTTGGATCCAAGCCCAAAATCCCTCGCACCCCTGACACACATGGAGGCGGACGGCCATCAACCAGGGGTTCTCTGAAAGATGCCCCTTCCTCAGCCGCAATATTCTCAGTCAGAACCTCGGCCCACGTCCTCCGGAAAGTCAGGTGAAAACTTGAACAGCTTGAGCTGAACTACCTTTCTGCTTTGCACAGTGTGTATTTGTTTCCTTTTAATTTCTGATCTCCTGACTGTTTCTGTTTGGGACCTTTTTTCTCTGCATTTTCTGGTTTTTATATAATTGTTTTGCCTCAAATTTTGATGCATTTTCTTCTGAATGAAAAGTCTTTTTTCTTTAGTATTTCCAAAATGTGAAACGAGATTACCCATATGTGTAATTGGTTATAGTTTGCAAAATGAATCTTTTTTTTTTTTCCAGTGATAAAATGTCTCCACTGAAATGCTAAATTTATAGACTTTTCAGATACTGAAGTATGATTAGAAGTACAATTAGGAAATGAAAGGTAATATGTTCGTGTTTCTTATTGTTATGAAAGGAAAGTAACACATTTTACTGCTTGGCACAAAATAGTGCCTGTGCCATTTCTGTGTGCATAATCACTTCACAGCAGAATGTGTGTGTTTGAGTGCTGCACTTGCTTGCTTCCTTGTAGGCTCTGGTTGAATATTCAACAATTGTTTCTTTGTGCTTTTCACATTACTGTATCCATCTGTCTTTTTTTTTAAATTTTGAAATGTCTAAGAAACTCCATGTCTTTCATATCATTTAACACTATATTCTTTTATTAGTCTGCATAATATATTCTGCACTGATTTTGTAATTTGTGTCTTCAGTTTCGCCTGTGTGGCTTTTTTCCCTAATTTTCAGTGTCATTGTTGCCTGTATTTTCTTCCTTTATTGTGCATACCTTCACATAGCTAGCCGTCTCTACCAAAGTGAATCTCAAGGACGGGAGGTATAGCACTGCTGATGTGATCTCTTGAGAGGTGACCAGAATGTGTACGAGGTATTCATATTTTTCTTACACTTTGGTTTCTTCTTATATATTTAATTTACAGAAACTCACGAGTTCAGTCAATGATAGAACAAGTAAATTTTTTCCTGGCAATGAATTTCCAAATTTTGTTTACCATTCCATCGCTGTATTATAATGCAAACCTGTTTACCCTTATGATTTTGCCGTAATTTTTACACCCCCCCCCCAAATCGAAATCGAAATGACAGGAATTAGGGTAGAAAAAAATTACAGGAAAAATAAGTTTAAAAAAAAAAAGAAAGAAAATTGCTCAACGCAAAGTTTCGTCTGCTACCATTTCAGTCAAAAGCAGTAAGAAGACATTTCCCAGCGTGCCTTGTGTCTTTTCACTTTGTCAAAGATGGCGACAAAGCAGTCTTACGCGCCAATGGCCAGCTCTTCCAAATCTTCAAAAGTTGCAAAAGTACTGTGATTATGAAAATTGTTTTTAAATTATGAAGTTTTGTCTGTCTGAGACATTGCAGGTACATGAATTTGGAGTAAACAGGTCTGGTAATGGCTCAAAATAGCTCTGTGACATCTTGAGCTCATCAGAATGGATACAAAGGGAAAATGTCCAGGAACCGTTTCATAAGGAATATATTGATGGCTTTTAATTAGAAAATTGGTAACTTGGATTTGATCAAATGTTTCACAACTTAACACACCTTTTTAGTAGAAATATCATTTACAAGTCAAAAAACTTTTTCCTCTGTATTCAGAAAAAAACCAAGCTATATCTGTTGTTACATTTGTAGTGTTAACCTGTAAATTGTAATGAATAAAAAGCTCACCAGTTTTAATTATTTCGTATTTAATACAAACTGGGTGTGCAGTAACTGACACATGAGTCTTGGTCTTTGTCTGTAAATGCTTGTCAATGTAAATGAAAAGAAAATAGACTATATTAGCTGTTTAAAACAAGGGCATGAGAAAAGTATCATGAAAGATGTATGTTTACATGTATGCATGCAAAGTATTTGTGTAAATAAGTTCAGTGTAGTAAAAAGGTTACTTAATTATGAAAAGATGGTTTTTCAGTGGTAATCACAATGAAATGGTCTGTATGCTTTGATCTCTTTTGTCTCTCGCCTCGCCTTGGCCTTGACTTCCCCTTTTTCTGTCAAGTCTGCTGATGATATACTGAATCACAATTATTGATCATAGAAAAGAATCAAAAACTGCCAGTCACTCAAACTCAGTCCGCAAAATGTCAAAATGGAGTCGTAGTCTCTTTAAATGCAAGTTTGGTACCTTTTTATGTGTAAAATCAGTCACAAACATGACATGTATAAAAGTGTTACTTTCCAACAAAAGAGTTCTTGCCTCAGGTCTGTAGATTTGCTGGTACTTGTTGTTGTTTTGAAACAGGAACTCCAAAGGGCTGATTATGAGAGAGGAAAAAGGAGTTTACAGATCTTTAACACCATGTTTTTTATATTAGATGTTCCTCAAGTTCAGTTCCACAGTTGCTCTGCTCTGCCACATTGGCAGGAACACGAAGTCATACTCACAAATACTGAAAATTTGTTATTTTCAGTTATTGCTTCTGTGATTAAACATTTATAATTCTGAAAACTCAAAGAGTTACTCAAATCAAACCCATTTGGCTAGTAAGAAGTGAGCTCAGAATGGTTAAGGGGAAGAAATGCCTACAAAACTTAGGAATTATTTGACCGGGAGTGTTTGCCCTTGATCTCTTTTAAATTAAAAACAAACAAACAAAAGTTAATAAATTTTGTCTGAAAAATGAATTTAACATGCTTTTAATGGTAGACAAATCAGAAATCAGTCTGATACAAGCTAACTGAAGTAAAATGGACTTTAAAAAAATGAAACATCTATACTCTCTCAATAAGTACATTCCAAAACAGAAACCTCAAGTCAACACCATTACATTTGAAATTTGAAAATGGGCTCCATATATATTGAGGTTATAGACTGTAATGGCTTTATAAAAAAAAAAAAAATCTTGACCAGTCCGCTGTACAAGGCAACCAACCAGCCACTTGCCCCATACCAGTGTAGCTATATTTCATCCAGTCACAGGTTGTGTGTTCTCAGAACTTCATGTATAGCTGCTATCTACTCCTCTGTTGAAGATGAACTGTGATAGCAGCTTTATTTCTCTTCATGAAAGAGCTGAACGTGCTGCCAGTCGGTCTTGAAAATGTTTTGACTTTCAATAACCCGTTAAGGTTTGCCTTTGTTGCTGCTGCCATTTTATATATATACTCAGAGGCATAAAAAACGCGAAAAAAACAAACTACATGGAAGTTTGATTTAATTTGGCCCACGATTCCTTTGAACTGGGAATAGAAAGTGCGAAAAAGCAATCAAACACCGCAAAAGTGTGTCCTTTCAAAGTTCATTCTGGTAGAAAATAAGGTCACATGAACTTGACCTTGACCCTGTTAACAGCAGAATGTCAGTATCTGGTGTGACCACCTCGAGCATTGATCACAGCTGTGCACCTGCGGTACATCGAGCACACCAGAGTGTTGGTCTGCCTCTGGGGGACTTCCCACCACACCTGGCCCACAGCGACAGAAAGCTGAGCTGCTGTCTGTGGTCTGGGGTTGAGCTGGTTCAACCGCCTCTGAAGGGCATCCCAGAAATGCTCTATTGGGTTAAGGTCGGGAGAACGGGCTGGGTGAGGCAGCGGATTATTGATGTTCTGCCTCAGGAAGTTCTGCGTATCACGGACAGTGTGCGGCCTTGCGTTGTCCTGCTGAAACAGGTTCTGTGGATGCCGCTGGAAATGCAGCAGGACGTGGGGCCTCAGAACTTGGTCGATGTAATGAACAGCAGTGACCCCGTTACCACGTTCTGGACCCACATTCTGGAAGATGACTGGCCCAATACGGCGATTCATGCCGATAGCCCCCAGATCATGATGCTTCCACCACCCCATGGGTCCCTTTCGGTGATGTTGGCATCCGTGAAGCGTTCCCCCGCTCTTCTCCAGATCCGGATGCGGCCATCGCCTGGGTCGATGCAGAACCGGCTTTCGTCACTGAAGAGGACTCGGCCCCAGTCCCGATGGCGCCAATGCACATGGATCTGTGCCCACTGCAGATGGTTCTGGCGATTCTGGAGTGTCAGGACAGGTCGCCGGGCTGGATGCTGCATTGGAGACCAACTGTGTTCAGTCGGCGACGCACGGTCCTGCTGCTGATTGGCCTGCCATGGTTGCCGACGGTGTTCCTGGTTGTGTTGGCAGTGGTTTGGTAAAGGCTCCCGTCGATGCTGACGCAGAAGATGGCGGTCTTGGGCTGCTGTGGTGACCCTCGGTCTGCCGCTTCTCGGTCTGTCATCAGTGGTGTTTCTTGCTTGAAAGTGGTCCAGAAGGCGGTAGATGGTGGAAATGTGGACTCTGAATGCGATAGTGACCTGCCTCATTGGAACCCCGGCCCTGCAGTTGCCCCATTGCTATGCAACGATCTTGACAGGAAAGTCTTGGCTTATGTCGGCGCTGCTGGAAGGGACAATTTGTACTTTTGGGGGGTTGGAAAATTTATAGCCCCACAATCAGGGCCACATTGAGTTGCAATTCACATTGATGCACGTGGCGTAGGTAGTCTACATGGCAAATGCACTCCTCGTGAGAAAATCACTGACCCGGCAACATTCACCCACTGTTACGAGGTTACAACCAGCCAAGACACCACATACTGCTAATGTTGCACGTGCCATCGACATTGCTTACGTCCTGTTCACAATGTCAAGAATCGTGCACTGTCTCTACTTTTCACGTTTTTTTTTATGCCTCTGAGTATATATATATATATATATATATATATGTGTGTGTGTGTGTGTGCGTGTGTGCAAAGTGTACGCTTACCAGTAATCTATGGTTAAAAATAAGAAATAAAATGGTCAGTAGGAATTGAGTTAAAGGCATATTTTGTCTTTATGTGTATATACTTCAAGAAAAGTGAATAACACAGAAAATAAAGTTTTATTGTAAATGGAGCACATATTTCCACAATGGAACCATTAACTTTTGTGTTAGAATATATTTGTATCAGAAAAATGTTACAATGAAATAACTGACTTTTCATTCTACATCCCAAATGTACATTCAGAGAATTGAGTTCAAAAGATTGTGTGGCTTGAACTCTCACTCTCTCTCTGAATGAAAAGTAGATTCTAGATAGGTAGGTAGGTAGGAATGTTCATGAACAAGCAAATGCCAAAGATCATTGATCATTGCAGCAGAGAGTCATGAATACTAAATACCTATTGCAAATGGTCTTGCCTCAATCATTACAGAACTCCACTGTATTTCAATATATTCAGTATGGGCAGAGTACTCATAGTTCATGGCATTGCTTCAGTTATTGCAGTATTGCACATATTGTAAGACTGACTCTAAGTGCACAGTACCATAGCTAATGTCACTGCTCTGTGTTATAAGATATAACATTAGTGCAGTTGCTGAGATCTTCAAAATGATGTATAACTTAACGAAAATGGTACCTTCATGTTTTTCAAGTTGCCCTCTTATGGTCAGTGTCTACATACAACACACACACACACACACACACACACACACACACACACATTTAGAGAGAGTGAGATGTATGTGTGTTTGGAGACAGTTCCACAGTTAGAGCCAGAGTGCGACGTGTATTGTGATCATGGTGTTGATGCCTGTCGACAGCCCCTGGCAGCCCTCACAAAGGATCCACAGCTAGTGAGGAGGAGGAAGCAAACCCCAGACACCCCTGAAGCCTTAGACCCCAGAACGCTGAGCTATGATGGATGTACGACAACAAAGCATCAGGCCTGCCTGCTTATACAAGCAAGGATTCTGTTACATGCTTAAGCATGCTTCTCTCTCTTTTTCTCTCTCTCTCTCTCTCTTACAGGAATTTGTTTCAACTGTCAGAGCAGTGCAATGTTGGTGCAACTAAGCAAAAAATGCGATGTTGTAAATATATGAATGATGGATTCATTTAACCGTCAGAAGTACAAATCATGAATGAGTGAACCGTCCACATTTCACCTTTAAAAAAAAAAAGTGAAAATAAATCTTGCATTTGTGTAAAAGAAAACCTGTTTTCCAAGTGCCGTGACGGAGAGAAAAGGCTGAACAACTCATGCAGAGGTCATAGGGTTTCCATGTGATTCATGGCAAATTGTCAAAACAGGACTTTCACCGAGACTAAGGGAGCGAAAAAATGGACTCTTTGAACATAACTTTACAAAGAGAAAGATGGTCGTGTCGCTGTCAAAAATGAGAAAGTCATAGCCTATATGAAAACCTGGTGTAACGCTCAGTTTTTTTGTACGAGATCTGCGGCTGCCTCCCCCCACAATGTTCGTTTGTTTTTCCCAGTTTCAGTGCTGATGCTGATGCTGTTATCAGAACAGACATGTAGGCAAAGAAATTCTTGGTGTTTGATGTTGTACTTGTGTATCAAGACTGTGCTACAGAAGAAAAAGAATTTATTGCTTGTGATATTTAATTCAATTTTGTCTTCGACAGGTGAATTTATTCGATTTCAGATTAAAAAAAAAGAAATTTGTTTTGTTTGTTTTAAATCATTATAAGCCTGCCAAAAACAGAATTTATTGGTCCTGAACCAGGCAATGTGATGCAATAGTTATTGCCATGGATTTGTCTATCAGGTCTGCTGTCTGTGAGGTCATAGGTCTGAATCTCATCGGCGGCATTCATTTTGGGATTTTTTTAGCTCCTACCTAGAAGCGAGTACGCTATGGGTTGAAATGGGAAGACTGATATTACACAGTTAAGTGACCTACACTCCATAGATGCATTTCTGAGAGTGTTGCTCAAATTCCCTGACAAACACTGCAGGTGTCTGTATCACTCAGGCCTGGGCGATGCCAGAATATATGGAAGCGTAGATTATAGCCTTCTCAGGTATCTCTAACCAGAATGGAGCTCAGTAGTATCATCGTCATCATCTTACCTGTATCAATCTGTTAAACAAAAAAGAAGTCAATTTCTGTGTCTCTTTATGCCCTGCTGTCATGGCAACTATGGTTTTGATTTCTCTCCATGTCCATGCCTTTGGTAAGTTATGTCAAGGTGACCAGAATCTGCAAGGTCATGGAGACTGTCGTTATTAGATAGACATGGTGGCACACTGTGGAGATGTCCATGCCTTTGCAAGTTAATGTCAAGGTCATCAGAATCTGCAAGATCATGGAGACTGTCATTAGATGCCATGGTGGCACACTGTAGAGATGTCCATGCCTTTGGTAAGTTATGTCAAGGTCATCAGAATCTGCAAGATCATGGATGTCATTAGATGGACATGGTGGCACACTGTAGAGATGTCCATGCCTTTGGCAAGTTAATGTCAAGGTGACCAGAATCTTCAAGGTCATGGAGACTGTCATTAGATGGACATGGTGGCACACTGTGAAAGAAAATGGTCAATCACGCTGGCATCATTACTTGGTGAATGCAAATGTCAGGAGGTAATATCCTATGTGTTTTGGACCTAAACAGACATCACTGGAAACCACAAAAATGACTCTTCTGCAGTGCAGCATCTTCTCAGGTGGGCTGATAAGAACTCCATAGTGACTGCTTCCTGGCTGTAATAGGACAAACCTTGGCGTTGTTGTGTATAGATCATTGAAATGGACAAGGTGGGAAGAGGGAATTGGAAGAGAGGTAGGAAAAAAATTGGTACCGCACATACTTGATGAAATTCATCAGTTTTGAATGATAATGTATATGAAAACTTGGTAAAATTGTTTGATGTATGTCTCTTCGCAATTATCTGAGCTTGTCGGTTGGTGATGAGTCGATGACTCAAATATTAGCTGACTGCATGATCAGAATATTCTGGTAGTTTTTTTCAAAGTTTCCTAGAGTATGTTCAAGGAGACTTGTATTAGTTCACCTCTTTTCTATTTCGGCCAGATGGTAGAGGCATGGATTCACACCAAGTAGAATACAGTATTTGCTTGGAAAGGCAAATACAAGAAAACATGTTTTAAAAGTTGGAGATAAAAAGCTAGCTTACATTGATAGGTGATGAAGAACAAAAGGCCATTGGCCTGTCCCAGCATGATGGCGAAAATAATTTTGTCATTGCTCCCTTGCCCCCAAAAGTTCATAGACCGTTTTTGTTTTGTATTTGAAACGCTTTATTTAACATCATTTCCCAAATGCAAGTTTTGACAAACCTTTTCATTACATCGGTGATGGACAACATATGTTAGTGGTATGTTTATTAACTGACTGTGTAGAGAAGTCCTTTACAAGAGCAAGCATTTCTCATAGGAGCAAGCATTTCTCATAATAACTAGCATTTTTATTGTAGATGCCAACAGCCAAAATCATTGCTGTAATTATAGTATCAGAATTCAGTTTCCTAATTACAAGATGCTTGTTATATTTTCACCAGTGCACATCCATACTAAAAATTCTCATTGCATTGTGCATTGTTTCATTTTTGCCTATCACTTAAGTTCCAACTGTTATCAGACTAGCATTTCCATCTCAGGGGTAGATCACTTTGAAATTGTAAGTACGATTGCCATAGGTCAGACCTTTTTTTTTCCTTTCTTTTTTTTTTTTTTTTTTTTTTTTTTTACTTTTATCACATGGTTTTGAATAGTGCCATGATTTTGCAGTAATTTATTATTAATAGCCAGTTAGCCAAATGAAGATTGTTATTTGAAAAAAAAAATATGTACAGAAAAATGGTTGATGATAAGAATGAATATATGCATCAGATATGTACAATAGAATGATTTTTATAATGGTGATAAGACTCCAGTCTTGACAATAAGAGCAGCTTACCTTTGAACATCAAAAAGTGACATTTTGTGGGGGTACAGCTATAAGTGAACATGTATCTACTGTGTGTGTCTTTGACTTCTTTCCTCCGTTTTCATCCATCCACTTCAGTGTCTTGATTTTTGCCCTCTTTTTTCATTCATTTTAAGTCTGTGCCTTCATTTCTGTCAGTTTTTTTTCCCCCAGAATCCAGGTCAGTGTCTAAACTTCTCTCTTCTTATTTCATTCATCCATTGGTCAGTTTCTTGACTAGCTGTACTCTTTTTCTTTTAATTCACTGACTGCTTAGTATCTTGACTTTCGTCCTCTTTATCCATCCATCCAGGTCAGTGTTAAACTTGTTTTCTTTTTTCAATCATCCACAGGTCATTGTCCCAACTTTGTTCCTTTGTATGTTCTTTGCAGCGTTCACTTTGTACATAGCCTCATTTCTGGTAATCTCAAGCATCTCCTTGTCATGACTCAAAATAGAAACCAATGTTACAGATACACATGGATCTGAAAACTGTCTCCGTACTGAGTTTTTAATTTTTTTTTCTGCATCGATTTTCAGTTTGAAAATATGAATAATCAATACACTTGTCTTTTGATAGATCAAGCCCCTAATTTTTGTTTTCAGTTTCAACCTTCAAACAAATGGCAGATCTCACCATGCCACTCTAGTAAGTTCTTTCACTTCTTTTGGTCAAATGATCCAGTTTTGGTTACTTAAACATTACTCAAGTGATTCTTAAACATGTTTGTTTGTGCAATGATTGGTAGGTAAAAAGAAATCAAAATGTGGACTGTCTGCTTCCATTGCTGTAAGTCTGGCCCTTACTTTTTTGTGAATCCCCCAACACTGTGTACAGCATAGTTCCGGCCCCTCAGTTTTCAGGAGCCTACCTCTTTATACCCACTAACCAGTGTTTTCACTTCTCTAAAGATTCTCTTTTCCTTCGAAGCAGTCGCCAAACATATTATCTTCTCTCTATCTTAGAACCATAATGTTTTATGCCTTCTAATAGGAAACCAGTCACCAAGACACTGTATCATCTCTCTCTTAGAACCATTGTGTCCTATGCCTTAGGGAACCAGTCACCAACACTTCTGTCTTCTCTCTTGCTTAGAATCAGACTTCAGTGGTGCTTGATCTTCTCTCACTCTTTTATGGGCAACGAGTTACCAAGGTATGTTTTATCTTCTCACAAGACTGGCTCTTGGTTACATTTTGTCTTCTCTCTGAAGACCAGCACTTGGAACCAGTTGCCGAGACTTCAGTTACATTTTATCGTTACTCAGAACTGTCTCTTCAAGTTAAGAACATCCTTGTCTTTTGACAGTTGTTTATATTTGTGATGGAGCATTTGTGTATGTGTGTGTGGTGTCCAATTGGGTTTGATGTATATTTTTTTTCTGTCTGCTCAGAGGGCTAGCAGAGATATATTATGACTTCAACAAAAGTTAAAGCCACTAAGAAAAGTGGACGCCATTATTTCAAAATTTCATTAAAATCAGTTCTGAATGCATTGTATGTGTTAAACCTTCAGGACTGGCGAGTGGCTAGCAGCCTGTGTGATGACATTCCTGTCGGTTGCACAAGCCACATGAGGCAAAATCCAGTTTTATAAACTTGATATTTGTCACATAGGGATGCTGCCGACTTTCAGTAGAAACAGCTTCCCTGCCTAAGTAAGTTCTGTGCTAGTGACTTCCACTTTCCTTTTTCATTCTTTTTGACTCTTGTTGGTTTTTTTTGTTGTTGTTTTTTTCTTCTTTTAAGTCTGTCTTTACCATGACCTACACTTTGTTGCTACCTTTGAGCAGCATTCTCCTGTCTTTGCTCTGGAGGCTCTCTTGTTTGGTCACGATTTATGACATGTTAGCTCTTTTGCTGTAATCTGGAGACTAGATAACGAAAACTAGAGGACACAATCTGTCCTTTCTGCAGTGTTTATTTGCTCACATGGTTTTTTCCATTTTTGTTTGTTTGTTTGTTTCACTGAAAATGCTTTTCAGTGGGTTTTTTTTTCACTTTAAAAGCTGGGAGCAGGGGAGAAAGCAGAACACCATTGTTGTTTGTATGGCATAGACTTAACTGCCTTACTTATGTTGGTAGTTGAGCTATTTCAATGATTGTCTTTTTTTCCCTCCCAACAGAATGGGGGTTTTTTTTTTCTGTGCAAGCTTGACAGCCAGGCTATGAAAAATCAAAACTATAAACTGGGTACTTGTGCCAGATTTCACTTTGGTTTTTAACTTTTGTTGAAGTCCATATGTCTATGTTCATTATTATAATATACCTTGGGCATTTGTTGCTAATCACTGCTTTGTCCAAATTATGATGTATTTGACGCTTAGTGATTGTGCAGATTTGGGTGGAAGTATTTGGTAATGGAATTCAGATCTTGTTGGGGTTGGTTGGTTTGTTTCTGGTGATAAAAAAAAAAGTGAACCAGGTGTACCAGTGTATAACCAATTTTCATGACTTGGTTTTCATGCTTTCAATTCAAGTTATTTATTTGCAACCTAGGCCCTATTGGGGCTGTTTTCTATCATTGAATCTGTAATCCTATTGGTTCTCTTTTAGAAATGTGATGATGTGCATATGCTACATGCTGTTACTTGAAAGAACCTTCAAATCTGTGCTTTATGGTCTCTGAACATGCTACGATTTTCTGAGGTGAAATTCAATGCATGGATATCTGATTGAAAAATCCAGAATCATAGCAGCTGCAAATCATTAACTTGTGAGAAAATCATTTACAAAAGATTAACATGTGATGGTAAAAAGATATTTTGTCATTTAGTTTACTTTCTGAAATGTGCTTGCATGTATATGTACATTCCATGCCTCGCCCTTTTTTTTTTTTTTTTTTTTTTTTTTTTGTCCCAGGCTAGCTGTACTCAGATATTGGAATATTGCTCATGTTATCTTAATGGTTGTGCATCTGAAAGCATTCTGTGAGCCTTTTCACTCAAGAATTTAACCTCATGAAATTTGTACTTTCTTTTGTAAAAATTGTTATTATAAGCTGTGATTTCAAATACATTCCAAGGTGTGTTGAGTCAGGAAAGGTGGGTTCAGGGTGTATATTGAATGCCGTGTCATGTGCAAACCCACTTAGGATAGGATTATTTATGACAAGGTATTTTGTCATTCAGATATAACCTCCAAACCCCACCCTCCTCCTAGCCTTTTTTCATTTGGATTTGCCGACAAGATATTGCAACCCACAGGCACACTTTGGGTCTTTGTGGGGGTTGCATTTTGGTCGTTTTTTTTCATATGTTTATTCTTTTGTTTGTTCAGTTACGCATGAACATTTCATCATAGTTATATTTAATCATTAGTATCCATTAATACATATGTTGTTTATTAGCGTATGATGGAATACACTTAACCGTTGCTATCTGTTAATACATTGTTTATTGGGGTATGATTGATCAGTTTATTTTTGCCATCAGTCATGTTGACATTTCAAATGGATGGATGATGAGAGTTGCACAATATTGAATGTGATAGAATAAAAAGTTAAATGTAAAAGAAAACGATGTCTGATATATTTTGATGTCAATAGATTTCTATGCATTTGTGACAAGTTTCCGTGTATCTGCGACTACAGTAGATTTCTATGCATCTGTGACAACATGAGCAAAGATGGATATACTACGCCACCAAACAAAATAAATGAATTATAAAATCAGATTATTTTGCCATCAAAATGGACCAAATGGAATATCCATGTGTCTGTGGAAAGCGTTTCGCTACCACCCGTGGCATGAAGATCCACAGAACAAAGATGGGATGTGTGAAGACTCGTCTGAATGAGCAGCAGCGCACTGCATCAGCAGATAAGACGTCAGAAGACCAAGGCCAGGATTTAAACCACAGTGCCAAGGACATCCACGCCATTGGTTCGGATGAGGAATTTGCACAGGCCCTCGATGCCAGGCGCCTGAAACTCAACCTGCCACAAGCAAACGAGACTGAAGATTGGGAGAAACTGAATGCAAAAATCGTCCAAAGACTCGATGCACTGATAGGGAAAAGCACCCTGGAACACAAACTAGCCACATATGGGGACATTGTGTATGCCACATGTAGAGACGCCTATGGAGCAAAACTACCCAAAGAGAAAAACCCTCCAAAGAAATCCAGACGCCAAGAAGAGATGGACAAGATCAGGGTCCAAAAGAAAAAACTCAAGAAACAAATGAAGACTGCGGTGCCAGCTGAAAAACAAGGCTGGGAAAAACTCTGGAAAGACCTGAAAGCAAAACACCAGCGTCCTCAGCAAAGCGGAATCTGCGAGGAAGAGGAAAAGCAAAAAGAAGAAGACACAAGAGCGTTTCTTCAGAGACCCCTTCCAGTTTGCCAGAACTCTGTTCGAGCAGCCAAAATCTGGGACCCTAAGTGTGGACAAAGCAGTTCTTGAGCATCATGTGAGGGAAAACATACTCTGACTCACAAAGCAAAGCACCACTCGACGTTCAAGGTCTGGTGTGGCCAACCAACCCTGAGGAACAGTTCAATGACAAGCCTCCAACGTTGGCGGAAATGAAGAAGGTGGTCGACAAAGCCAGAGCCAAATCATCACCAGGGCCAAATGGAATACCTTACCAGCTGTACAAGAAATGTCCCAAGGTGCTGGAGTGGCTCCACAGGCTGCTGCGATCAGCTTGGAGAAATCAGAAGATCAGCAGCCAGTGGATGATGGCAGAGATGGTGTGTACATCCCCAAAGAGCAAAACTCAAGTGACATCAGCCGGTTCAGGCCAATATCACTACTGAACGTCGAAGGGAAAATCATCATCTCTGTCATGGCAGCAAGGCTGACCAAGTACCTCATGGAAAACAAGTACTTGGATGCATCAGTCCAGAAAGGGGTCATGAACCGGGTGTGGTCCAAACCCCCCTAGAGTGTCAGGAGATAAGGGCTGAATCACTCGCTTGAAGGGGGCTTCTCTTCAGGACTCTCTGCTGCCACGCTCTCCACGAGTTTCTTTCTACTAAAACAAATGCATAACATTCCAGACTATTTGATCATCTTCAGGCAGGACAAATAATATTCAAGAGAATGAAAATGAAGGACAAAAAGTCACTTATCTCTTCAAACTGCATGTAAAAAGGCTCTAGAATGGAAATGAGGCTGAAGGGGAGACAATGTAGGTTCAAATAAACTGATCATGAAATAAAGAAAACATTACATATGATATAAATGATGGTTGTATATCATATAATTGTAATGCTAATAGGAATCGTAATAGTATTTGTAATAATACCAATAGAGAAGAGGTTGGAGGATATAGTTAGAGGATAGATGTGTGATACAGTTATAGTTGCATAAGTGATGATAATATGAGAAACCAAACTTTCATCTTATCATTGTCACTATCTGTCAGCGTTGAAACGAGTATTTTAGTTTATTTAAATCAAGTTTCACCATTGTCCCGTTCGTATTCTTTAATCATCAAACTCTTAGTTTTACTTTCAGTCGCCAGACTTTTGTTTCAACTTACCCTGACACTATCATCACTATATTATATTTATTACTATTGTCATATTCATTCTATCATTTGTACTAGCAGTAACATTATTAATATTACCATTATTATCGTTGTTATTACTATTATTATCATTGTTATTACTATTCATTATTTATCACCATCATGAACATCAACACTTTCATCATTCATGATATACTTTGATCCATTTGCGTTTTCTAAATTTTCATGCATTAGAATATGATTTTTTTATCATCATAACCCTTGTATATTTCTTAGATTCTGTCGTTTATCTCCAACTTTTTCTTCCTTTCATCTATATCTTCTCCTCCTCCTCCTTCTCCTCTCCTATTATTTTAATTCTCATTATGATCAACATCATTGCTTCATCGACTATGACTATATTAACTATCCTCAACTCCTCCCTTTCACCTTTTGTTGGTATCATTACTCTGTTTACTACAATTACTATTATCATTGTAGACATCGTTATATGATTATACTATCATTATATTTGTAGCTGTATTTATTTGATTATCATTGTCCATATTTTCTTAATGTTGTTGTTCTTATTTTAAGCATAATGTCTGTCTCCCCTTCAGCTAAATTTTCATTCTCTAGCCTTTTTACACACAGTTCGAAGATGATGAAAGTAACTGTTTGTCCTTTGTTTTCACTGTCTTGTTTTGTGATTTGTTTATTCTATAATTTGGTGGTGCAGTAATCCGCCCCTTATCTCTCCCCAATCCCTCTCTTTCCTCCCCTCTCCCCTCTCATTTTTTTGGCGATCCCTCCCCTCCTTCCCAGTGGCCCCTCTTTCCCTACTCCAAGAGCTTCTTTCTTCTACTCTCTTCTCCCTATCCCCGTTCTCCATGTCCCTAATACTTCCTTCCTTTGCCCCTAACCCCTCTTTCGTCGCCTTTTCCTCAGCTCAATATCCCTTAACTCCTCCCGATCATGAATGTGTGGACAGACACTGTCCCCTTTTCCCCTCCCCCCTCTCTCTTCTTCCAACTGACTCAAATATTTTCTCTTTTTCCAAAAAAAAGTCCCCCTTCCCCATCTACTTTGCTGCTATCTTCTTCACACATCTTTTTTTTTCAAGTTCTTGTTTTTTTTTTTTTTTTTTTTCTTATCTTTTTTTTCTTCTCTTCCTTCCACGACAACCTCTTCTTTCACTTTGTTGCTTTTCTTTTTCTCTTTTTCTACCTACCTTCCTCTTTTTTTCCTGTCTTTCTAACTTCACACGAACAGCATTGACATCCTTTTTGCGTCAGCTATTACTTCTCCCTGAATATTTTTCTTCGACTCTTTTTTTCCTCTTCGCTTTACTATTTACTGACATCTCTTTTTTCTTCCTCTTTTGTCTTTTCCTCCTTTTTTCCAGTTTTTTTTTTCTTTCTCTTTCTTTTCTTTTTCTTTTTCTCTATCTTTCTTGTTGTCAGCTTTTTTGCACTTCTTTTTTATTTCGCTTTATCTTTTTGCTTTTTCTTTTTTTTTTTTATCTCGTTTTTTTTTTCCGTTCCTCTTCCTTTTCGATCTTTCTTTTTTTTTTTTCATCTTTTCCTTCGCTTGTTTTTAAATCCTTACCTCTTCTTTTTTCTTTTTTCCTTGTTTATCCCTTCTTCTTTCTTTCCTTTTTTCTGTTTTTTCCCTTGTTTTTATTGGTTTTTTTTTCTTATTTTTTTTTTTTTCTTCCTTTTCCTCTATTCTTTCCTCCTCTTTTTCTCTTCTTGTATCTCTACTCCTCTTTTCCAACTTACCTCACCACCCCTCTTTTTTTTTTGTCTCGTTTTTCCACTTTCCTTTCACCTTTTTCGGTACTTTGCTTCAAAAGTTCTCTCTTTTTTTTTTCGCTTTTCTCCCTTCAGTCACTTTTTTTTTTTTTTGTTTTTTTCTCTTGAGCAGGCCTTTCCTTTTAATTCTTTCTGTTTTCTTTCTTTCCCTCTGTTTTCATTTTAATTACTTTTTGAGCTTTTCTTTCTTTTTTCTCACTCTCTCTTTTGTGTTGATTTTTTTCTCTATTTTTTTCCCTGCTTCCTTCTTTTTCTTTTTTTTTTTCTTTTTTTTTTCTCTTTTTTCTTCTCTTGTCCCTCTTCCTTTCATCCAACTGCAGTGATACGTGTCAAATCAACTAGATGAAGCACCGCCTGATAAGGGAAAAGTTGGCAGTGAAATAGGAAAGAGTAGGGCCATCACGACTTCCTGTAGAAGATGTTCACTCAGCAGAACAGAAGGTCACCGATCTCTGCATCACGGACCTGATGAAAAGTCAAAATAAATTCAGCTCCGGAAAACATGTGCTGCAAGCCACTGTGACAAGGTGACAATGCGGTGACCGAAATATAATGAACCCTCGTGTTGATGGACCAAAAACATCAGACTGCCACATGAGATTTGCATCAAAATGACCATTTGAAGCAAAGTTCCAACTTTTTTCTGGAAGGAGGATGATTGAACCCCCCCCCCACACACACACAACCCCCCACACACACACAATCTTCCTTCCTACATACATCCTCTTCCCACCAGTACTCTCAAACTGTGTATATACAAAATATTTGATTCAGTGATTGTACCAGAAAAATGCAAATTTGATCCGGTGGACACTTCAGTAGGTAACACAGATCTTGCACCACTGGATGACTAAACAAGATACATGCATGCCTTGAAGTGTGTAAGAAGGTGATGAGCTGCACGGTGTGTCACACTCATTCCAATTCAAACTGTACGATCCACCAGGCTCAGGATGCTAGGTCGCCACATGGAGGTTTATCCATCCTCTGACCCCCATGAAAAAATTTAACTTGATTTTCAATGGCAGTAAAGCACAGTTATAATCTCCTGTCATCCACCACCTGAGGGAGAAGTGTCGCTGCGCCAATCTAGCTGGGCATAGGTGTTGAATGTTCACAGTGATCGTACACCATCCAGGTCGATTCTCAGAGGCACGGGGGGGGCCGAAACTGGGGTAAGGCTGCTCAAAGTCTTCATGGTAAATATTGCAGGCACATGGCGTCAATGAAAACAAAAGCGTTGGTGAAATGAAGACACTATTGTTACATTGCTCAACAGACCAGGATTAAAAACAAACAACCGGCTTTCCAGTTTTCTCAGGGATCAGTGCTTTCCATGGGTCATGGCGTTAGCGCACACTCGCACAGACACAACACCCTAATTATACCACCATCCCACCAACCCTACCCCTAGTGATCGGTCCCCAAAAAAGAACGGGAAAACGTGCCATGCTCAATCTCTGAAGTCAGCCCTGCCCACACGGCTGTAGTCGAGGAAAAAGTAGGCCACTGCACTCTCTCATATGATGAAGACTCCTACCTAAGTGCGAATCGCCTATCTAGCCTCCTATGACTGGCAGCAAACTATGGCATTCAATACCTGTGAGGACTGTCCAGTAGTAAAGAATCGAAAGGGTTGATCCTTCCCTGTTTTGTTCCCTCCCGTCCATACTCCCAACGCCGCACCATCACCTCATTCTGTCATCAAAAGATCTTAGAGTGTCTGTTTTCTCAGGTTTTAAATGATTGAAGCAGATCCCGTACCACACAACAGCCCTACATCGTCGGTGTCTGGACACTAGCAACAGCACAAATCTGTCCATGGAACTCAAGGTAAAAAGGAGAAAACTAAACACTGAAATAAAAGTCAGTTCGCGAGTGCATGCTGTGATAGCAGTCTATCAGAGTCGAACAACGACTATTGTCGTTTATATGTAGGCATGCCCATGCCCCGTCGGTAGTCTTGGTGAATGTACAACTGCACAGTTTTCCTCTCATGTTTCCTCAAAAGTATAAGGGCTGCTCCATATAGTCAAGCAGTCTCACTTGTGTTATATGAATGTCACCACAATACTCGCACAGACTATGCCCGTGATTGGTTCATGTCTATGTGACGAGAATACTGGTGCTAGGGCGAACAAACAAGGGCTACACATTCCTGATCCACCTTTTTGTGTGTAGCCAAGCAAGGATGTAGAAAAGTTCTGTCCACTTAACTTAGGGACAAATCTCAAATCCAGTTCTAAGTGTGTCATTTTACAAGTAGGATTGTGGCTGCAGTGTTGTCTGTTGAATATCACCTGACCCTTTCGTGGGGTTAACCCACGGGGGGGGCGGGGGCGTCGGTTTCGCTTTATCGGTATCTACGATTATCTACCGGCCCCTTCCCCCTAGTCGAGTGGTATTAAAAGAATGTCAGGATTCTAGCGTTCCTGGGTAATGCTCAGGCATAACATATATTACGATTTTTCATGACAACCACTAGGGGGGGACATCGGAGCCTCCCTGCTAATGGCACCAGCAATGTCGAACACCATTGTTGCCAGGCCGATTACAAATGACATCAGTCGCCGGTACAGCATGGTTAGCTGGCTGGTGGGAGCAGACTCAGGAAAACACCCCTTCCTGACCTGATTCAAGGCTTTAAAAGGGGGGAACAGAGGACCAGCAGGAGATGGAAGACAGAAGGGATTGGAAGTGGGAGATAGGGGAGGAGGATACAAGGGGCGGGGAGATAGGAAGATGAGGGCATAGAGAGACAGGAGGAAGAAGGTTCCAGGGGAATGAAGGGGAGGGGATGGGGGTAAGGTGGAGAGATGGCTATAATGATTCTACATCGACACATTCAATTGATTAATTTTGATGCCTCAGTAGCTGGATGCCCTTTGATATCTACTAGTTCACAATCCCGTTCACATAAACAAATGGGATGTAATGTTGAAGGCTCTAATTTCAACCTGTTGATATTGCAATAATCACTTGTCGAACAGCTGGCTCTCAGTCATTTTAGACCATGTTCTATCTCAGCAAGTAAATAATAAATATCAGATCTAAACTACAGATCAAAAACAACCCTTGAATTCATGTACAACTCTGGAAATAGGCATGGAAAAAATCCTTACATTCAGACAGACCCCCCACCCCTAAAAAGACTAGTAGAAAGAAAAACTCGTGGACAGCGTGGCAGCAGAGAGTCCTCAGAAGAGAAGCCCCCTTCAAGCAAGTGTTTCGACCCTTATCTCCCGACACTCAGGGAGGTTGGGCAACACCCGGTCCATGACTCCAGATGTCCCTCTGCTGCCCCCCCCCCCCCCCCCTTGGGAAGAGCCATGGCTGGGATTCGAACCCATGCCCCTCTGGACATGCTCATTTTCCACTTAATGACTCGCGCACTAACCACTGAGCCACTGGGACACCTGATATTTGTAGGAAAGTTAAGCCTTATGAAGTTCACTTTTGTTCCTCCTTGACCAGATCCAGTTTGAACACCTCTCTGCAGCTTCTGCCATTGCTTTCAGGGCTCTGGTTTTTTCCCTCCCTGCAACTGAGAGCTGTTTCATGAGGCTGTATGCAGACGTTCCTACAAACCCCCTACCTCCAATTTCTAAAGTGAGGACTTCGACCTGAAAGCCTCCTCTCCTCAGGCTGTTTGCCAGATCAGCATACTTTTCAGTCTTGTAGATTTGAACTGCCTCCATTCTGTTCTCATATGGCACTGTGAGCTCAATCATGATCAGCTGCTTGGTTTTTGACTGAGAGTGGATTACTATATCTGGTCTCATGCCACTCTTGCTGATGATCTCTGGGTGACTCTTGCATTCTGGGAGGTCTGCAGTGCACTCCCAGTCATCTGCCCCGTCCAGCAGACTCCGCCTGCATGTTCCAAGTGGCACTGTTGTTCTTGGCCCATGATGCGCTGCCTCCTGCCGTGAAGAATGTTGCGGGTTCTTTTGGAGTCCTGATTTTCCCTTTTGCGGTGTTGGTACTAGCCCAGACTACTTGTACAATCTCTTTGAGCACTTGGTTGTGCCTCCATCTGTACTTTCCTTGAGCCAGGGCTACTTTACATGAGCTTAGGACATGCTCCATTGTTTGTTTTTCATGGCAGAGGGGGCATGAAGGATCGTCTGTTTTTTCCCCACTTCACCAGATTTGCATTTGAGGGCAGAAGTTTTGATCACCCCCAGTCCTTGTCTGTTGGTCTGTGTGTGTCCTGTTATTTTTCTGATCTTGAGACTTTCTTTTGCAGAATCCATCGCCTCTTGAACTTTCCATTTTCTGCCCGTCTTCAGCTGGGGCTTGATTGCTTCTACCACCTTGTCTCCCGAGTCCTCCAGCATGCTTTGAAGTCTGATCTTCCCTGCTTTGTATTCCTCCAGGATGGATTTCAGTGGTAGTTTCAGCTTTGCTTGGCGACAGTACAGCGCTATGTCAGTCAGACAGGGTGGGACACACAAGCCATTTCCTTGTGAACTTATTGATTTTGGATTCTATTGCCTCCACTATGCTTGTGCAGATGTCGTATATCATCAGATGCCATAGGAGCTTTGGTATCAGCATGAACTGCAGACACCAGACCTTGTATTTGCCAGGGAGCCCACACTGGTCAATGGTCTCCAAGCCTTCTTCCGACATCTGTTTGGTTTCTTTTGCTCTTTGTGTGTCTTTCAGCGTATCATCATACCATCTTCCAAGGCTCTTGACTGGCTCTTCTGTAACTGTTGGAATGGCCTGATTGGCAACACTGAAGACCACAGATTCGGACACTTTTCCTTTCCTCAGTGATCTAAGCAGCAGATAAACATGTGTGAAAGGATTTCTTTGATGATCTTGATAACCTAGTACTGACTGCTCCCCTGTGGGTGGTCAATTTTGAGGCTGGTAAGGATTTTCTGGATGTGGCGTGTATGGGGAACCCTAAATGAGCAGTACAGGAAAAATGCCATAAAGAAGACTGGAAAGAGAACACACACAGAAAAACATTCATCAAATATTACCTGTTCTGGCTGGATGTATTCCATCTGCTCAAAAGGAATGCTACGAATTGGTCCAAGTGCTGCTTCACGACACAAGTTTGCCATGTCTGCTCCTGAGTAACCTGTGCATCAGCAATCCAAAACTGACAGTAAAAAACCAACATAAGATGTAGAAAGAGTGGATGCAGCCAAAGCTGAAATGAAGGTTGACAGACTTCCTGATAATCACCTTTTCTCTTTCTAATTACTCTGAATCAAGCTGAAAATTCTCTCTCTCTCTCTCTCTCTCTCTCTCTCTCTCTCTCTCTCTCTCTCTCTCACACACACACACACACACAAAACACAAATTCTGCAAAATGCAAAGGTTGTTTCTAGCTCTGATATCAGCTGGGTTTTTTTTTTCTGAAAATTTTAATTTGGCAGGTTATCCAAGACCACCCCAACCCACATCTCCTTATCTCCCTTTTCCTTCATGTTTTCTCTCTTTAACTAGTCACCATGAGTGAAACATATATAATCATGCTGAACACAAGTTCTCAGATCATCAGACAAAAACAACTTGCATCATTTTTCCCAGTGATCAGGAACTCTGAACTTCCTTACCATTTGTTTTGTGGCTCACAGTAGTTATGTCTGCATCTGTCAGTTGGCATTTCTGCTGCGACATCAACCGACGCACGATGTGTTGCCTGGCAGCCAGTTCAGGGAGAGGAATGTACAGCCTCTTCACAAACCTCCTCCTGGCTGCTTCGTCAATCTCTTGAGGTCTGATACAGGAAATTGATTGAAGTCAATGAACCATAACCTATTAAAAACGGATTTAAGTCGATGAACCAGGACTTTGTAAATGTTATTGATAGGAGTCGATGAACCGAGACCTGGAAAAGACCAGTATGTCACTGACCCATGCAATGATTACCAAGATTAATGTAAATTAAGAACCATAGCATGGACAATGAGACCAATGTACGTCAATGAACCATACTCTACTAAATTAATACAAACCTATAAACCAAGTCCTCATAAAGGAGACTGGCACAAGTCAACAAACAAGTCCAGGTAAAGAAAACCATGTCCTGGTAAATAAGTACAAGTCAACGATCCAAATACTGGCTAAAGAGAATGATTCTAGCCTGATCCAAGTCCTAGTAGAGAAGGTTAATACAGAAGTTAATGAACCGAGTCTTGGTAAAGTTTACTGTACCTCAATGAGCCATAACTATAACTCCATGAACCATGTCCTGGTAGATTAATACAAATCAATGAACCAAGTCATGGAAAAAGGACTGATAAACAAGCCTAAACCAATTCTGGTAAACCAGTACAAATCCATCATCATGAATCAACTCTGGTAAACAGACCGGTACAAGCAAACCAAGACCTGGTAAATCAATACAAATCAATGAACCAAACCCTGGTAAATAAATCTAAATCCATAAATCAAACCCTGGTAAAAGAGACAGGTACACGCCAACGAACCAAGACTGGTAGAACAGAATGACACAAGTCAACAAACTGAGTCCTGGTAAATCAATACAAGTCTATGAATCAAGTACTCAGATACGGCAGTTTGCAGTCAACTGGGCTATTAGCAGCATCATCTCTCTCTCATAAATCAAGCTCTGGTGAAGGAGATCGATGCCAGTTATGAACCTATGTGTTGGCTTAAGGAGACTGATAAAGTCCACTGAACCAAGTCTTCGCATAGGTGCCTGATACCAGTCACTGAATGAAATAAATACACACAAAGAAAACAAGAAATTTTATAGTAACAGAGTGCAAGAAAAGCATAAAAGAGAATCACTGTCCAATTTATAAAGAAAAAATTACAACACATATTTATAGTAACAGAGAGCAAGAAAAGCATAAAAGAGAATCACTATCCAATTTCTGAAGAAAAAACTACAACACATAGGTAACAAGTACATTTTTCAAGACTTGTTACTCGATTGTGACAAAATATTCTCAACAGGAAAACGCAGAATGGATTTTTCAGGCTGGGCAACACCCTAAGGACGGCTGATGGAGGGTGAAGACCTACGGCTGAAAATGAAATTCCTGAGGCCTCTCCCAATACCAGCTTGACCAATACTTACAACTATTTCTCTGTTCAAAAAGACTATATTTTTTTCCCAAACATTTTGTCATCTTCACTCACTCTGCACTGCTGTCCACCCATTCTAAGTCACATACAAACCACATTCTTTCTAATGTACACACACACATGCACACACACAGAACTTACATTAACATAAAACTATCAATATGTCGGTGTAATCCATCTTCACACTACAATGTCTTTTTTCTAAAATATTACTGAACTAGAATGGGCAAAATAATTTTGTAGAATGCTGCCTGTATCACTCTCACTAAACTTATGAACGCTAAGAGTAAACACTGACTGAATGTTGTGCGCACTTGATACAATAAGCCCACACAGTACAGTACATGACCCCCCTCCAACCTCATCCCATCCCCCTTCCTCTCTCCTCTCACACTGCATTATCTTTGCATGACCCACGTTTTTCGTAACTCCTTTTCCCTTGCAGACCCTATTCAGAATGAGGGCTAAATGTTAGGAAAAAGCACATCCATGCTTATATGCTATCTTCATTGAAAAAAAAATGATAATGATAATTAACAGGGTTCCTACAGACCCCCAACAACAAAATTCAAGGACTTTTCAAGGAGCGTTTATTCCATTTCAAGGCAAGAGGTGGCACAAAAATTAAACCATTGTTCTTTTAAAACTTCATTTTTTATCGTTTATGTTAAAAAAAAAAATGGAAAAAACATTTGGGGTGATTTCAAAGCTCTTGTGTTTTATGGACCACAAATGGGGGCAAAATGATGAAAAATGGAAAAAAAAAAAAAAAAAAAAAAGTTCATGACAAGAACTGTATTTGTATCATCATAGCAGACATGTTAGGCGCTTGAAACATGACTTTTCTTGTTTTGCTGGGCTATAGTAAAGCAATTACAAAAGGATTTTTATATATTGTTTTGCTGAGCTATAGTATGCAATTACAAAAGGATTTCATTATATTTAAAACTGCTTTTTTTTTTAATGATGATTTTTTTCCATATGGTGGCCATCAGGCTTTGCGTTCATTGCTTTCGAATTATTCCAGTAGAATAGCAAATGATACATGCTGTTTTGACTTATAAATAAAATATAATTGCATGCAGAAATCATTTCTCATCAAAAGAAAAAAAATTACCAAGCTAACTAGTCTGGATCCAGAATATTGTACCTCTTGCACATCAACCGTTGTTGAAAGAAGTGATTTGAGAAAACGGCGTTTAAAAATAAAGATGTTAAGCAATTTTCACACACACGTCCTTCAAATAAAGTCATTAAGAAAAAAAAATAAATAAATAAAGTCACTAAGAAAAATGTGAAAAAAGACAAAATGAACACCACAGATGGTTTCAACAGACTTTTTTTGAGCACAAAAACACACAAAAACCCAAAACATGATTTTGAAAGAAAATGGTCAAATTTTCGTGCCACCTCTCCCTCAAGGCTACACTACTTGCTTAAAAAATTGGAAAAAAGAAATGGCAGTTTGATTTTTCTGTGTTGAGGATGATGAAAAAAATTAGTTTAAAACACAATTTTTACAAAGTCGCGATCCTGGATTGTTGTCAACGATTTGACCAAGGGAGATAATTTGCAACGTTTGATGAAGTTACAAATTTTGATCCAGGATCCAGGATCGCGACGATGTTTGTAAATAATTGTTTTGAAATAGTTTTTCATTACCCTGAACGCAGAAAAATCAAACAAACTGCCGTTCTTTTTGTCACATTAAAGATTTTTGGAGCTGATTTCTGGCTGATTTTCAAAGGTTTTCAAGGAGGTTTGGTCAACAGAACCACATTTTACTGATTTTCAATGGTTTTCAAGGTCTTGAAATTCCCTGTCAGAATTCAAGGAGTTTCAGGAGCGTACGAACCTTGTAATATTAATAAATCATTAAAGACTCTTTAACAGTTACAATAGTATTTCTCTCTCTCACACACACACACACACACAGATTCTCTCTCCGACGCACACACACACACTACACCCCCCCCCCCCCCCCCCCCCTTCCACTCACCTCCACTCCCACCTCACCCTCATCTTTTTCCCTATTTCTCTGTCTCTATCAGTCTATGTTTTTTCTTCTTTTTTTCTTACATCTTCCCTATCCCTGCCTCCACCTCCACTCCCCACACTACTCACGAGGTAATGTTTCAGTTTCATCAAGAGGGGTCACTGCGTGTGGACTAGTCCATATATGCTACACCACATCCGCTAAGTTTTGAGACCACACTATGCATGATTTTAAGCTGACGGATCAATGAATTAACATCTAAGATGACAGAATTGAAGAAGAGGGTCTTGTGGCTATGACTTAGCAGATGTCTGACCTACACATTAGCCCAATGCTGGGTCAGGTAATGAAAGAGGTAATGAAAGCTTATCAACCTTCCCATTTCCCCAATCCCTCTCTTTTTAGGGGTGATGAAAGGGTGGGCCTTTAGTTTAAGGTCATGTGTGTGTGTGTGTGTGTGTGTGTGTACGTGACTGCCCAAATTTCTTTAGTGCTGGCTAAGCAGGGCGCAGTCCCAAGACAATTTTTCTCAAATGTTTTCTGAGGTGCTCCTCTCCTGTATTCACTGTTCCCGTCTGCATTTATTGGATAAGTCTTCATCACCGAACATCATGATTCACAATTCTTAAGAGCCCTGCTTGCCAACCGGAAAACCCAAATGACAGCTAAGATGATACTAACATCATTGTGTAGTTGAAAAACTACACAGGGCTTGAACTGGACAAAAATGATACATGCTCAGCAGATTTTTTTCTCCTATAACAAGAAATCCTTCTGAAACCACACAGAAAAAAAAAAAAAACGGATCTGCCATAATCTGCCCAATCTGGTTTTTATATCTATTCAAATCAGTGTAGCTTTGAATTCAAAGTACACATTCACAGCAAACTTTATGGATAGTGTCACCGTTGTGCGGTTGGAAGCTCATACCTCTGATTACCATGAGATGCATTTATTTGTGAGATTTTCCAGCCCAGCCTTCTACTACTACCAAGAGATGACAGTGCTTTGGGCTTAAATCGGAAACTGGACCTATACACTTTAGAGTTTCATTCTCTGAATAAATGTTCCTTTGAAAGTGGTAGCCAGATTTCCTAACCAACAAGGCAGATGTCTGTTATCTCTCGTACCTGGATGATGCTGACAGAGGAAAGGAAGCGTAAAGCCCTTTCTCATTCTCAATGATCATCATTAAAAACACAAAGTCCCACACTGTGTGACCATTCATGCCCAGCTCCTGTGGTGACCACAGTTTCATTGTCCTCTCTAGTTCCATGCCTCTGATGAGTTCATGTAAATGTTGTCAGCACTGGCAAGTTCATTTGGATTATCACATGGATGTGCTGCTGCTCTCCAGAGGGGGAATCCTTACTCATGCTGGTTCCGTGATGAACCAATTATTCTTGATAGTATATAAGGTGGTGTCCTGCATATATTTTGACTTTGGAAAGCCATCACTGAACACCAATAAACGGCTCAGCATCTGGGCAATGTATCCTCTGGAGGGTTACCTCATGACAACTTGATACTGTTTGCTCCCTTTGGACTGCAGTGCTGGGGCCTGGACAATTTTGGGTGTGGCTGTGTATGGGAGGGAGGAAGGGGGGGGAGGGCTGGTATGAACAATACTGGGAGTACTGCCACTGAAGGGTATACAAGATGAGACAGCACACAGACAAAAAAAAATACACTTTCATATGAGAGATCTTTCTCTTAGCATCTCTGTACCCCTACATACACATACCCATCCTACCTGTACTGCCCTGCACCCCTTCCCTTTGAAATGGTAGTCAACTTCTATCCATTCAGGAAAACCTGGATTCCATTTGACTTTTCTTCAAATTTGATCATCTTGTTTCATTACTTATTGGTAATCGGCAAAGCTGAGTAACAAGACAAAAGAAAGCAATTCATTTTGACAGTGCTGTGACAGAACACAGCAACACAAATGACATGTCTCTCACCTGTTGGTGGCACCAATCACCAGGATGCGATCCTCGGACTCTGTTGTGGCCCCATCCTGGAACATATTACCAACTGTCAGAGAACAACCTTGTGAATCATCTGAACTTTGAACATATCCTTAGTGTCAAACAAAAACCAGCGAGCTCCAATAACAAAGATCTGTAAAATATTTTTGCTAAAAAAATGCCTGCCACTACTTCTTCCTATTACACAATGAACAAAAATTGCTGTTGACTCTGACATGAACTGTGCCTGCTAGAAAACTTTACATTCCTTGTACCCTGACACACACATCATAGAAATTGTAATATGCAGATTTGATCTTCTGTGTGCATGAACCTGTAATTATGATTTCACTTCCCCCCCCCCCCCCACCCTCCAACCAAGTATTTTGCTTCAAGGTTTTTCGGATTCTTTGTTTCACCTGCTTCACACCTAACATATTATTTCAATCCTTACTCTCAGTCCTCTGTGTTGCCAAGGGGTCATAATGTGGATGAAGGAACTGAGACTTTCTCTGACCTCTTACAGTGTTGCTGGCATTGAAAACATTACAATGATTCACCACTCATAAAGTCCGGTGAGAAAACAGACTGATAAAGCAACCTAATCACCACTACAACAAATATGGGGAGTTTTTATTATACTCCCTGTTTGGCTAGTATACTTACCATGTCAGACCATAGCATTCAATGGCAGTTAGTCAGCTCTGCCAGGCCGAATTTTTTGTGACTTATCTTGCTTAGCTGCAGGCCTAAGATGAATGAGGAACAGGAAGCGGCCAACGGCTTTCTTCCTATGGCAGAAGTAGGGTGGGCGTCACGTGACCGTCTATCACTGCATTAGCCACAAAAAATTCGGCCTGGCAGAGCTGACTAACTGCCATTAAATGCTATGGTCTGACATGGTATTGTATATGACGCCAAAAAAACACTGATGGCATGACTGCATTCCACAGACAAAACATTAAAGTGGACAGCAAAGTACTGATTTCCCTAAGTTAAAAGAAACATGATAGATCCAGCTTAGGATATGGAACCCACATCTTTAATAACTAGAGACCAAGCTTTAGTGCTTTACAGTCACACTCTGATTTACCCAACAGGCGGTCTACCTGGATAGAGAAGACTACAACACTGCCTGCCGGCGCTACATTCAGTTGCTTCCCGTGTCAATCAGTCAATATCAATCACTCAGCTTTTTTCCTTCTTTCTTTCCATTCCTCTTGCACAGTGCATAACATGCATGTGACATATCCATAATCCATACCAATGGCCAAACTGGCCTGAACACTGGTGATGGCATTTTATGTGTACGCAAAATTTAATATGTGCGTTCACACCCAGAGCCTTGGTTATATCTAATTCAAAGGACTTTTCAGGAATTGGAGTCGGAAACAATGTTAACTCCTAGACAAAGTTTTCCGATTTATGCCAAGAAAGGAATGTACACATTTAAAATGAGAATATCATTTTGTTTCTCAAAAAAGACGGTTAATTAACTGGAACATGTATCAACACAAAGAAAGGAATTTATACATTTAAAATGAGAATATCATTTAGTTTCTAAAAAAGACCCCATTCCAGCATAAAATAAATTAATCAGAAACATGCTCATATCACATATCCTCTTTGTTGTGGTCTTATATTTCCTGTTTCCTCTTTTTCTTTGTTCAGGGAAGATAACCAAAGCATGATAAATGGATTCATTTCTAAAAATAGACAGCTAGAAATGGTAAACAACTTATGCACGACTTCACCAACACTTCACGCACCAGCTGCACAAGGAATTCTGTTTTGATGCGGCGTGAGGCCTCATGTTCTCCGTCTGACCGCTGCGAGAGGAGCGAGTCGACCTCGTCAATGAAAATAACAGCAGGTTGATGGCAGCGTGCCACAGCGAACAGGCCACGCACCATCTTCTCTCCTTCCCCTACCTGTCAACAGCCGAACAAATGTCACTGAAGGATTTTTACTTCCGAATATTTACTTTCTCTATGGTGTTTCAGTACACACTGTCACCAAACTCAGTTCCACAGTCCCTGAATGTATCTTAGTTGCTTGAGTTCCCCATCAAAACACTCTGGGGGATCGATCCCCCAGTGCGTGCCCACCCTCACATGCATATGTGAAATTGCCAAGTGTATTTTGCATTTTGCTGGATGAGAGGATTCTGTATAAGGCCATTTGTTTCATCTAACAACATAGGCAACCGCTTTTCATCTTCCGAGAATCTAATTCCCTTTCAGGAGAGAATGAATCTTGCTAGGCTAGTACTGCCATGTTTCATTCTCAACAGTTTGGGATTTTTGCATTTTACATGAATTTTTCAGAATTTTTCATAACATTCTGCACATTATTTCTAAAGTAATATTTTTGTGTGTTAATGTGTCTATTACGGGTTTTTTAGGCGATACATTGCTTCAGATAACAAAATGTTGTTTTAAATACCATAATTCCGGGAAGAAAACCGTCAATCACTGGTGATCGAAATTCAAGGGAAAGAACTGAAGAGAGTTAAAGATAATCACCACATAAATGTGCATTGCATAACAAAGAGGAAGGTCTTACTATCAGGATTCCACCCTAAGCTGACAAACCCAAACTTCAAGCAAAAAGCCAAATGTCACAGATGTCTGACTATCACTTCATGCCACTTGAGACACAAAGCACACTGTCACCACATTCATGTCATTGAAGGAGTGGTTATTGGACTCCACCTCACAGGAAATCCTTGAAAAAAAAAAACACCATCACTATGTAATCATCACGGTGAAAACCATATACGTAGCATTATCAAACATTATAAACAGAACAGGCATCTCAGAACACCGGAACTCTTACACTGGTCTTAAACTCCCAGTCTCTGTCATAAGCCAGAGCATACTTTGAGTTCAACTCAAAATATCTGCTGCTACCATCTCTTAAAAACAAAACGATCTTCCCACTGGTCTCTAGGTTACCTGCATTATCAGAATCCCAAGTTTATCATTCTCAATATTCTCAAGGTGAGCTGTATCATCATGATCTACATTCACTCATTCTCGAGTTTAGCTGCATTTTCAGGATCTCAGTTCACTCATTCTCCAGACTAGTTGTATTATCAGGCTCTGAATTCACTTATTCTCACGGTAAGCTGCATCATCAGGATATCAATTCATTCATTCAAGGTATTGTATTATTAGGATCTGAATTCACTCATTCTCAAGATTAGTTGCTATGTCAGAATCTTAAAGTGCCCCACTCTCACCATCAGGTATATCTTAAGGTTCCTGAAGCGATGAATTTTCACAGTTTATTATATTGTCAGGATCTTATGTGACCAATTCTCAAGGTTAGCTGCAATTATATGGATACTGAAATACCCTGTTCTCAAAGGTAGTTGTATTGTCAGAATCCTAAAATATATCTAACAAAGTTACATGTATGCTGAAGCCATTGTAAAGGTTAACTGTACTGTCAATTAACCCTATTCAATTCTTTTTGTTTTATAACTTTCTTTGAGAACAGAGCCATAGTGGCTTGCAGCATGTCTGTTAATACTGTCATCATTAGACTTAATTCATTTCAGATGACACACAAGGTAACATGCAAGAAAATGGCTATCCCATCAGCCTACTTACGAGATATTTGGAATAGCAAATGTGGCCTGAATCCTTTTACAAACCCAATCATTTTCATATTCATAACCATACTTTCATGCTCATTTCTCGTGAAGATCTTTCTTCTGAATGCTGAATCTGCATTGTCACTGCTTTGAAATTTGAAAATTTCAATAAAATCAGAGTACAACCAAGAGTTTTGATGGTACTCATTAAGTGTAAATAAAGCTACAGAGTTTGCCCTTGATAGAAAATGTCATACACAGCTTCTGAAAATAACGATTATCGTTCTCTTTAAAAAAGAAACTGCTGCGGAAGAATATACAATGATAAATCAAATGTTTTCATCCAAAAACCAGTGAAAAAAAAACTGTTTACAACATTATTCCCCTTTTAAATATGGCTGCCATAAATGTCCCATGGCAGCATACTATCAATTCATGTAAGAACAGGCAGCAATCTCTCCCCCCAACATCTTCATTAAGTTTAGCTGAGTTCTGCACACAAATAAATGAGCTGTGACACTTTACTGACCACATTGGTTTCTCTGTGTGGGGTTGTTGTTGTTGTTGTGTTTGTTGTTGTTGTTGTTGATCTTTTGTTTTTGTTAGGCAACTGGGAAAAAAACTAAATGAAAAGAAAGTGAACCCCAAAAAAATGCTATAAATCTTACAACTGGAGACTGCTGTCTGCTGATTTGAACTGTGTACTCTTATACAACAGATGGCACATTTTCCACAGGAATACAAACGCACCCAAAACAAGTCATACAAATGTTCATATATGGACTGTCTTACCCATTTTGAGGTCAGTGAAGAAGCACTGATGCAGAAGAATGTGGATTTGGATTGACTGGCAATGCACTTCCCTGTAGAAAGAGATGTCTTAGTAAATTAACAGCCAGACTGAACTGTGAAATCAACTGTTAACAACTGAATCTTTTTTGTTGTGTTTTATTATCATTATTATTACTACTACTACTATCACTATTATCATTATTGCTATTATTATCATTATTATCAGTTATTATTATTATTATCATTATTACAATTCAAATTAACACAACCCTTTCATCAAAAACGTAACACATTAGTTACAGAATACAACATATGAAAAGGCAGATCCTGAGGTGATATAAGAAATGACTGAAGAAAAAGAAAAAAGACATACCTGCAATTTGATTTAATCTGAATCTTTTTTTCTTTTAAAGAAATAGGGAAAAAAAAACACTAACAATTAATCATTAAAAATATCTCACATATGACATATATAGGAGAAAAATTTTTTTTCGAAAACTCAAGACAAAAAAAAAAAACTAGGGGAAAAGTCACAAATGGCAGACGGCAGACTACACACACACACACACACACACACACGCACAATGCACGCGCACACATGCAAGCGCACACACACACACACACACACACACACACACACACGCACACGCACACATACACACACACACACACACACACCAATCAAAGGTCTTGCCAGTCCCCGGGGGCCCAAACAGCAAACCTTTGGGAGGTCCTCGCAGCCCTGTGAAAATGTCTCTGCACATCAGTCAGGATAGTAATTAACATGAATGGAAAAAAAAATGGAAATGGAAAGGTTTATTAGCTATGAAATGTGAACCAAGACAGAGTGACCGATATTTCTTACATATGATTGCATGGGATGTTTTATTATTCCTTTTCTGTTCCAATCTGTACCAAGTTCATTGATGTCTGCATGCAAGCGTGTGTGTGTGTGTAAATGTGTGTGTGTGTGTGTGTGTGTGTAAATGTGTGTGTGAGTGTGTGTGTGTGTGTGTGTGGTGTGGGTGTGTGTGTGAATGTGTGTGTGTGTGTGTGTGTGTGTGTGTGTGTGTAAATGTGTGTGTGAGTGTGTGTGTGTGTGTGTGGTGTGTGGTGTGTGTGTGTGTGTGTGTGTGTGTGTGTGTGTGTGTGTGTGTGTGTGTGTGTGTGTGTGTAAGTGCATATGCATATGCGAGTGTGTATGTGCATGTGTCCATGTCTTTGTGTGAGTGTATATGTGCATGCATGCATGCATGCATGCGTGCGTGCATGTGTGCGTGCATGCAAGAGAGAGAGAGAGAGAGAGTGCATGCATGCATGCATACTTGTGTGCATGCATATGTGTGAATATGTGTGAGTGTCTGAGTGTGCCTGCACGTCTATGTATTCTGTTTCAGCTTTACTGCTGTCCAGAAAACCACATGGATCCTATGCATATATATAATGGGTTATGAAAAGAAAAGAAAAAGAAAAGAGAATAAAAATCACTGGAAGATTATGTCATATTATCTCTTCTTTTTTTTAAAAAAAATCTCTCCTCAAAAGCATGGTTTTGGGGAATATATGTCAACATAAATCATGCAAAGCAGACAGCACAGGGAGTACTACTCACGGGCGCAGCATCGGCCAGACAACAATCTCTTTGATGGTCTTCTTGGCAAACTGCAAGCCAGCAATATCATCCCAGTCCATCTGTGGTTTATGATCCATGATCTGTCGACATACAAAGAGGAATAAGTCATGTCAGGTTAGGTCAGGGAAAAAAACTGTCACTATGTGACTTAAATCTCGACCCATTTACTTTTTTTGACCTGTGTTTGTGGCCCATATTTCTCACATGAACTTTACTGGTTTTATTGTTGCTATCACATGTAGCTTTAATGCTGGCATTCACAACAGGTTATATACGGCCTACATTAATCAGCATTTAGGATAGGCCGGGGAAGATGGAGGGATGTGGGGTGTCATGGCAAGATCTGCCTCATACACCAAAACAATAATCCTTCATGAGGACAGCGGAAACACCAGTTTTTAATAATGGATGTCCGCAGGATCAACTTGCACTTCCAAGTGTACATGAATCTGATGAACTGTTCAGGCCTTAGTGAGTGGTTTTGACACATGACAATTTTATCACCTACTTCCCTGCCCCTTACCAACACTCCCAACTCCCCACTGCCATCTGACAAACACGGATGAGAAGGCATCCTGTCTGGTCTAAGCATGGTGTATACAAAAGATAAAAAGGGCGTTGGCAGATCCAAGCATATACACAGTCCTGGGGAATCATTCAAGTCTCTACCCTGCAGGAATTCAAACCATGGACCTCTGGAACCAAAGCTGACACACCGACTTCTTGGCTCCCATACCTATCAGACACCTTCATGTACTGTCTAGAGTTGAGACATTTCAAAGTCTGGGCTACGTTAACTGTTTTGATCTTTGACTAGAAGCTGCTGAGGCTCTTGTTCTACAGTTACCTTCGAACAACTTGTCTAGAACCATTTTTTTATAAGCTACAGTTGAGTCATTTTAATGTAAACTCACCAAACACAAAACTTCTCTTCATGTAAATGCCCAACAAAATACAATGTAGTTCAATTAAAACAAACTCATTTGGAAAAAAAAAGGGAAAAAAAACTAGGCTTGACATAAATTGTTCACAATTAAGTCCAGTTTATACAAACTCACTCAATGAAAAATTTGTGCGTCAATGTGTTTTTTTTTTTGTTTGTTTGTTTGTTTTTTGTGTGTGTGTGCTTAATGTTAATTGTTTACAGTTCACCTGATTTACCATACATGCTTTTGATGAAAATTTATGCTTCATGTAAACTGTTTATGGTGGAACTCAGTCATCATAAACACTTTTGATGATGATTTGTACTTCATGTAAACTGTTTACAGCAGAGTCCAGCTAACACAGGCTCACTTACCAAAAAACTTAGACTTAATGTACACTCTTTCAAAGTTTGCGCGACTGTGTACCCTTTTATTGTAAACTATTCATCAACAAATCTTAAATAAATGTTAGCAAACCGCCAAGAGAAACGTGGCCAAACGAGTCACAAGACAAAACACGGCGCGTTACGGCATACCTTGATTCAAGGCATACCTTGCGCTGAAGAGATCAAAGCTAAGGGACAAACTCGTTCATTTTCATTGTCCTATTTGTGTCTTGCCTGGAGAAGACCTAAGAGGTCGAAAATGTTGTTTTGCCTTGTGACTCGTTACTCCACGTTTCTCTTGGCAGTTCGCCAACATTTATTTAAGATTTGTTTAGATTTCCACCAGCAGTAGTCTCACTTTGCAACTATTCATCAACAGTGTCAGACTTTTAAGGTAAACTTAACCATTAACATAATTTCAGTTTTCCAACAACTGACTTAACCACCTTGTTTCCTGTATGGTTTTCAATTCCATTTCTGGTTTCTGGTTCTGGGAGGGTAAGTACGAGTGTGTGGGGTAAGTGGCAGGGATGGTTGGGGGGTGAGAGGTGGAAGGGGATTGTGAGGGTGGGGGGATGGGGAGTAAGTTTCATAATTTCAAACAGCACAGATAACACATTTATCCATAAATATATCCCACTCCTAGTCCACTCATCTCCCCCTTTTTTACAGACTTCCAAATGGTGTCTCCTCCACCTCCACTTCTATCCAGAAGAAAAATGAATGGCTTGAAAAGACACTAACGCAATGCAGTTTGTGTGAGTGTGAGCTGTGGTGAAATGCTCCCAGTTTGCAAATGTTTTCATTTCTGCACGTTCAAATTTCCACAATTCCCTCATAGGTGACAATCTTACCATACCAGTCAAAAGTGTAGCTGTACTAACCACAGACAACAAACTGGTAATTTATCGGTCAAGGAGGTTTCAAGATATTCACCATTTGTTGACACACACTGGACATGACCCATTTTTACTGTTACAGTTTCTGACTGGAAGGTCCTAAAGTTAATCCCCAAATGTAAACACTAGTTATCTTTGTTGTTACCAATGGCTGATGCTGTCACCAACAGCATCTACCTCCTTAGTTTACACTGCTTTTTGTTTGCACATGAATCAACTGTGAATTAATGGGACCATCATAAAGATGCAGAGAGTCAGGAAAAGTGAACTGACATTTGTTAATATGGCCTGCAGCCCAAACATTGCACTTCAGAATCTAGCCAGTCAAAGAACAACACCAAAACCAGAGGGTATTTGAAATAATGATAAAAGCCCACTCACATCAAGTCACATCCACAACAGTTACTTGGACCATGATGTTCTACAATTTCAGGTAAGGAAAGACAGAGGAAACTAAACATGTGTAAATTCATACACATACAAACGAAATGTGCCGCATATCGCAGGACAATCAATTCAAAACAGAATACAAACACGCACACAAAGAGTATATACTTTGGCTTTCATACAGGTAAACAGAAAACACATGCGCCTGCAGAGAATGAGAATGGTCTGGTTGAGTACAGGCAGGCAGAACACCTGCAATGACAAGTCAACATTTTCAGGCTAAACGTGCCACCAATATACAAACCATAAAAAACAATGTCATCAGCCAAAGAAATCTTCCCTTCCACCATCCCCCTCCCCCCTCTCACATTCAAGATGAACTGACCTGTGCCCCTTCAATGTTACACTTCCCTCCTCCTCCTCACAATCCATTGATTAATTTCATTTGGATTTCTGCATCTTCAGCCTCCTAACTGATGCAAATTTAAGCGCCAGCCTTGACATCCACTATTACTGGCCTCTGAAGATTAAAAAAAAAAAAAATTTCATTTCCCCATTTATGTGGACCACTTTTGATCCAGGTAAGGTCTTGGCCACTATTTTCTTCCCCACATTCCAACTGATCCTGGGAAGAGAAAAGAAAGTGTGTCAGATGTCGGTTATCCAACTCACTCTGCTTCCTGCACGGCAACACAGGCATACAGCTAGGAAAACTCAAGGTCATTCATCACTTGTGCACTCTTGTCCTCACCCACCCACACAACTCACAGGAAGGTCAGTCCACATAATCAGAGGCTATAAAAGCCTGCATCTTATCTTGGGACTTCAGCTCTGGATTTGGGGCGGAAGAGAGAGGTTCACAGACACATCACCTAAAGCTTTACTTTATTCTGCTGAGAAGGTAATGTCAGTGCTCTTTGTAAAACAAAAAAAAAAAAAAAGAGAAAGAGTATGAACAGTTTGTACTAATGCCACTACACACAGTTCAAGAGACAATACGATGTGCATTTGTGCATGCACATAACATTTTCAATACTGACATGGATACAGATGTGTGCATTCACACGTTTTACACATGATTGAGTACACATGTGCGCATGCGCACGTACACACACACACACACAACATGTCACAAGAATAAGTGTGCACACTTATATCTAATCCATCTTAGACTGGAAAATTTACACACACAAAAATCTAAATGCCATTAGTTTTAATACTGTGATAGGAAACAATTCAGTAGTATATTTATTTTGAAGTTGTGTAAAAAATGTAAATTCCGGAATAGTATTTTCACATTTACATTTGTAGAGTAAAAATTTTGCGCACATTAGAATAAAATCTCGAGAACATTATCAGTCTTATTTACCTCATCGTTACCAAACAGCACAAGTTCCTTCATAAATCTGAAATTGTTGATATTATTACATCTGTTTAGAACAGCTTGCATTTCATTCCAGAAGTGTAACGTCACCTTACATGACCAAAACAGATGTTCAATTGATTCTTTTTCGGACTTACAGAACGTACACTTGTCATTATCAGAGAGGTGCATCTTTTGCAATATAATAGTTGTCGCAAAGATCCTATGAACCAGTCTGATTTGAAACCATTTCAGTTTAATTTCTTCTATTTTCTGTATGTTCAGAAATGTTATATTCCATTTAATGTTTTTTGATATTTCATTGCTCCATTTCTTACAGCAGTTCGGCTGATGTCTGTCTGATATAAGGATATTGAATTAGTTTCGTCCTTTCCTCACAGAAAGTTTGGCAGTATGAGATCTCAGTAGATTTCTTATTTTACTGCCGTTTAGGTTCATCCGGTTTTCTTGCAATATTCTTTAATTGTGCGTATGCACCCTAAGAAGTCTATAAAGTGTGATTGGATATCATATTTATCTTTAAACTGTCGATTTGTCATAAACGTTTCATCCATACTGACAAGATCTGCGACACGGTGCACTCCTTTTTCTACCCACGCTTTAAAGAATATAGTGTTTTTGTCAATTTTGTAATTGTTGTTATAGAAAAAATTTTCTGCCATCAGGTCAGCAGCATCTCTGATGTCATCTTTGATACAAAATTCTCTGTGTGCTTTAAAAGTATCTTTCCAAAAAACGTTTACTTTGAGTTTGTTTAGAACTTGAATCATATTTGTCTAAATCTTGTATAATTCTTCAATTATGGACATCCATTTGAATCTGCCCACAACACATTTTTCTAATCCATGAGATTTTTAAAGAGGCAATAAAATGTCTAACAGAAGGAATACTTAGGCTTCCTTCTAGTAAGTTTTTAACAGTATTCTTTCTTGATATTCTGTCTGGTTTGTTGCGGAAGTTAGTCACTTCTCTTATTAATGAGCTGAGAAAAACCCAACTTTCTAAAACGATAACATTGAAAGCAGTTTGCTGTTCATAAGTCCACTCCACGACAATGTTCCAATTTTTTTTTTTGTGTGCATGTGTGCCAAATTTCTGGATAAGACAGATGGAACTTTTTCCTACGCCAGAACTGAACAGCACCCTGTGGGCCTCAAAGACAATTTTCAGATTTTTTATAGACCAGACTTCCAGTGACCCTGTAAAGTGGCACCCCTACATCTAACAACAAGTTTAAAAACCGTGCACTCCATTCTGGAATTTCATGGATTACAGGAGAAAACAAACAAAATAAAACACACAAAATACAAATATCCTTCACCATACGGTGAGTGACGGGGTTTGAATTATCCAGCTGCCCACTGAACTATCCTAAGGAATGGTCAGACAGTAACCTGTTATATATGATTAAAGGCTGGGTGTATTGCACATACCTACATCCCACTGGTCATGACTTGCAGGACCCTTCCCTCCCATCCCCTCACCTCTCCCATCCAACTTCCATCTCTTGTGCCTTTCTCCCCAGCACATACACATTGAACTGACATCACAGATTGTGACACACTTTCCTGGCTCTAGTACCACACACACACGCACACGCACACGCACGCACACGCACGCACGCACACACACACACACACACACACACACACACACACACACACACACACACAGTATTCTTCTTCTTTCACGATTACGATTTTTTGTGTTTTTACTTTTCCCTCCCGTCACTATTCTATCCTCATTCTACCATAGAGTACAATGAATGTAAAACTGAAGAAATAACAAAGAGAAATTGACCTCTACAAAAAATAATTCATTACACTTTATCTAAAATTAAAAACAATGGAGGTGTGTTTTCCTTTTTTTTGTTTGTTTTTTGTTTTTTTATGTTAACCAAACTCTGGTCTGCCAAATAATGCTGATAGGACCCATCATGTCAATCAAAATTCGGACTTATCTATTATTGGGGAAAAGCTTAGCTGACGATATCAATCCGTTTCATTACTATACCAGTATTACTTCCATGTGCAGCTGACACCATGAGACTCCTACTCCCTACACTGCTGGTGGTGATCGTCTGCACCGTCAGGGCACAGACCCCTCTGGATGCAGTTGTGCAGACTCTGGCCGAAACCGTGGACACCCTTCAGGCAAAGGTCGAGGTGCTGGAGAACCGGCTGAGTATGTCTGCTCTATACAGTGGAACCCCTACGTACCCACCTCTAAAATATTTAGAAAAAATAGATCTTAGGTAGACATGTTTATGATCCATACAGTTTACATAATCTTTACAAAGTGTTTTCATTTTGTTTCTCCCTCTTCAGATGATACAAACGTTCAGTATCCACACAGGTCAAAGAGCCCGAAAGCCATACTCAAAACGCTGTCATATCCAGTTAGTACTCTGACTATCGTCACTCCACAATCTGCATCAAAGGAAGTGTATGGTTCAAATAAACCCATTAATTGTCCCTTTACATTTGACATACACCAACAGTGGCTCACAGGTTAAGTTTTTGACAAACACAAAAAAAATGTTCAAAAGGTAATATGCTAATTTACTGTGTATCTGGGTCGTGAATGACCCAGGAGGCATGGCGAAGCCTATAGATCAGAGCCATTTGTAAAAATATGATTACCATTCAGTAAAGCTCACATACCTTTACAAAGGTGACAACCATCCATAAAGGAACCAGTCATTTATAACAGACGTCTACTTTACTGT
>JADBJO010001944.1:42500-110000 GCA_016801955.1 Conus betulinus | reverse complement strand
AACCTCATCCCAGTAAAGACCTAACTCAAAATAATTTCTGGATGTTTTTTATAGGCTCACCTGTATCTGAAGCAGATACAGAGAAAAGTATTACTTTCTATGCAATAACTCTCAAAACAAAAATATGAACTTTCTCCCCAAATGGACAAGTAAACAATTTATTAAACATAATTAAAAAAAATACTGACCTGACTGATAAGGAGAGCTCAATAATAATTAAACAACATGAAAATATAAGGAAAAGTACCAGCCTGAATGAAGAGATCAATACCTAAATCATTAGCCGTGAGATCAATACCTCATAAACATGCCAAAGAAGATGGGAAGACATCCATGTCAGCAGTTATCAGTTAAAAAATGATTAAACAAAAGATGAAGAAAAGACATCCACGTCATCAACAAGCGCATCACTCATCCATAGCAAACATCAGCAAAGAGAAAATACCCACCTCAAGAATGAGCATCTCAATAATGATCGCATGAAAAAAAATTTGAAAAAAAGAAAAGACACACACCTCATTAGTAATAAGCTCCACAATTTTGGGTTCAATGCCTTTGAGTCGCTCATCTTCAGGTTCCTCTCTGACTTTGAGGCCCCTCCTCCCCCACCTCTTGTTGCTGCTCCCGTAACTGCTGCCTGCTTCACTGAAATAATAACAGCACCACGTCAGCACATATTGCACAAATCAGCTCTCTGAAGCCTTCTCCTGGAGTTTTTAGACTGTAAAATCCTTGCAGGTTCTTTTCTTCTTGCAGTATTTAATTTTAAAAAGAACAAATATACAAACTGAAAGGGTATAAGCTATGTCAAAAATATGCACCCCTACATAAAGTCAACACACACACACACACACACACACACACACACACACACACACACACACACACAGGTACACGGAAATGCACATGCGCACATACACATATTTCTCTGTAAAAGAGTCAAATATAGATACAGAGTTTAAGAGGCAAAATCATGTTAACCTGATTTTTTTGGGTCAGATAACAGCTATGCTGAACATAATTTCAAAGTCACTATTGTTGATCACTCACTTCTGTTCATTAAAGCAAAATTTATTTCACTGAAATCCCATTGCTGTGACTAGGTCATAACTGTGGTTGCCGTTTACAACTGTTCTTTTATACACAGATTACTGAGATGTTCAGATGTTTGTTCACATACCTACTGCAGTTCTTGTTTGTTTGTCCATTTCATCTGATGTCAACCAACTAAACATTTCATACACACACACACACACACACACACACATACATATGCGCACGCACACACACACACACACACACACACACACACACACACTCACTCACACACTGTGGTGACAAAACTTTGCACATCATAACGAAAAATAATAACTAATCAAACACTCCACTCACCTGTCATTTTCTCTGTTAAGTACTGGCGGTATGAATCTGTTGCTGGGACCGCGTCTGCATGTAATGATTACACAAACTTATACACAGCTTGATATACAGGTACGAATAAAATGCAAACTAAACAAACAAACAAATTAGTGGTGACATGATTGCAAAAATAAGTGTACACCTGAAACAGCAATTGTCAACACACACACATACAAACTGTTGATAACATTTTCACACATAAACATTTTGTGAAAAATGACAACATGACACTGTCAAATGGATTTTTTACTATAAGTATTTACACACGTGCCAGTCCTCCCTGCCCCCTCGATCATGAAGAAAATTTGAAGGAAAGAGGCAATGAAGACATCTAGGCAAATAAAAGTGCAATTTAGAACCACCAGTTTCCTTCTGTGACAACAGGTAAAACTAAAATTTCAATACAAGTCAGTAAAGTATAAGTGAGCTTTAAGGGAATTCAATGTGAGACATCGCATGTGTTATATATGAACAAATTGGCATACAATAAATCTTCAAAGGAAAAAAAAGTTATGGACAAATAAAAAGATTGAAAAATTTTCAGAGAGGAAGAGAGAAAACAGTGACAGACAGATAGAAAGAGACTAGAGACAGACAGAGACAGAGACAGCTAGAGAGAGAGACTGACATATGGATACAAGTATAACAGCAAACACACAGGTGCACACATGTACGCACGCACACACACACACAAAAAAAAGCTAAAGGAAAACGAACATTATCTATTCAAGAGAGAGAGACAGAGACGTCAGTAAGAGAGCGGCACATGAAAAATCAGTATTAGCTTCAGGTTTTCGGATCTTCAGGGTTTAGAGCATGCTCAGAACCATCTTTTTCCATTTAATCCATACTTCATCTCTACACTGCAAGCCACACACCATTGCATGTGCAACACAAACACACGGCCAGCACGATTCAGATTCTGGCATCAGTCAGTACAGAGTAGCATCAGCATCTTTTTCATTTAGCCATTCCCAACTCCATTTGTTCTTCGCAGTCACATCAATTTTGGACATTTAGTCACCTTACGTTATTGCAGGTATGTTTTAGCAAGCTGATTTACAGCTGATGTACACAAAATAGTACAAAACTATAATCTTTGGCTGGCGCTCCACAGATTCCTAGCTACAGGGTCTAGACAGCAAAGTCTCAACTTCCCTAATCATTTCCATTTTTGTTTTAAATGCTGAGGACATCGTTTTGGGAGGCTTTGGCCATTTACAAATAAAAAAAAAAAAAAAAAAAAAGAGACAAATAAACCCAAACAAAAAATTGAGTTTCATTATGGATGAAAGTCTCAATGCCTGTTTATATTGCTAAAAGGATAAAGTTTCATCCATGTTAATTTTTTCCGTAACAGAAACGTTTCCTTTGTGTACACTGTGTAGAGAAAAACTATTGCCTAGACACACACATATCCAGCTCAACCAGACGGACATGACAATGCACTGTGAGAGAACTACCATAAACAGGAACACTTCCTCCTCAGCCAGACATCTTGCTGAACTTTGAAAAGCAATTGTTTCCCATTATGAGAACCAAATGACCTCCCATTCAAACAAGCAGACATCTCCAGGACAAACCTAGTTCCCAGTGATTTCTTGCTGGCTCCGTACATGAAGGTTGACCGCCCTTGATCTGCACCACCATACTTTTTGCTCTGATCTATCACCTGAAAAACAAAAAAATATACCATACACATGCCATGTGTGCAGCCTAGCATCAACCCTGTACAGTCGTGAAACAGGTCATCTGAAAGTTGTCCAAGAGAAGAAATGGATGCCTCTGACTCAAACTGCCTTAGAAAGATCAGAGGCATAAAATGATGTCACTTTATCACGAACAATGAAGTCAAAAAAGTGCACAAAGGAAATTTTAGTATCCTCCGTCATGTGAAAATGATGCGTGAACTGGCGGAGTCATACAGCTCATCTTCCTCCCTCACATCCAGCAGACTATGTGCCTTGGTGGACACTCTAAGGATGAAGACAAAGCGGACGACCAAAGCTGAACTGGCAAAAGACCAAACAGTGTCACCTCCAAATCATGCACAGGAGTGGGACCAAAGTACAAATGCTGGCCACTGACCAGTGCTGTTTAAAAGTGATCTTCTAAAAGATACAAAAATAGATAAAAATGATATCGCCGGAAAACCAAACATTTTCACACCCATTCCAAAATGGGTACAATCAAAAGCTTCCTTTGACATTGATTACAATGATTTAACTAAAAAGGATTCTCCCAACATTTTGAGAAATTTTGTCTACTCTCACTTAGAAAATAAGTACAACCATCACTTAAAAATATTCACAGATGGCTAAGTATTAGATGATAATAGCACGGGAGCAGCTTTCATAATCCCTAGCTTAAAAATAGAAAAGTATTTTATCTTGGTAAAAGTCTGTCTATATATAGCGCAGAATTACTTGCTATACTCAAATCATTGGATTTCATTTTGAATTTCCCCATAAATAACAGCCAAATTGTAATATGTGCTGATTCAAAAGCAGCATTGAATGGTATTAAGTCTTCTAATTCATGTGTACGATTAGACATGATAACTGAAATCAATCATATAGTACACCTTCTTTCCCAAAAAGGCATTAATATTACTTTTTGTTGGGGTGCCTTCTCATTTTGGTATATCAGCAAATGAACAAGTAGACAAAGTTGCAAAAAAGGCAGCTCAAAACCTTAGCGGCACAATAACAATAAAAAGTTCGCTTAGATCTGGCAGAATGTTTCTCTATCATAAATAAAACATCTCATGATAATGCAACAAAAACACTGAGGAACTCGGACATATATTATTATAACAATTGCATCAAATGTAATGACAAAAGCAATGGGATAACATCATACAAAAGATTTATTTTCTCATCCAGGGAGATTGAAAGTCTGATCCATAGGCTTCGTTTAAACTCGTTTAAAACAAAATACTGCAAAGATATTAAATGTATGTGTGGGATTTCTATAAGTGTCAATCATTTACTGATTCATTGTCCCAAAAAAAGAGCTTTTTGATAAATCAGGTATTGAGGGTTTTGTTGATGGATCGACTCCTTTATCACTATCTAGTATATTAAACAATTTTGCTACTCTTGAATCTGTTTCCAAATGTTTACTAGGCTGTTCACTTAATATTTATCTTTAGCAGTTGTGATTGTTACCGTTACAATTCTAGTTTAAAGTTCTGATGAATAAGATGTGGACCCAGCCCTCTTCCTCCCACATCCTCCTGTTCATCCTGATAGCCCTGTGCTGCACAGTCTTCACCTGCATTCCTTGGGCCTGTCTAACACATGAATGTGTGTACTTAAGTATGACAGGTGCATGTATACACAGACTGCAGGCGCACAAACACAAACATGCACACCCCAAACGCACACATCATATTTTCCTTTTCATTTTATTTGTTCGTTGTTGTTTTGTTAATATACTTATAGCAATCTTCTTAAACTACTTCTTAATTTTTATCACGTTTCCCCCTAAACTTTCCCTGTGTCTATGGAAAAACAAACACGGCAATGAATACACACATTACGCATGAGATTATATACACATTGCACACTTTTGCTTGCAGGCTGTCTCACTCGCAACCATAGTCACACTAGGTACCTTTCCAAAAGCAGTAAAGGTATGAGGAGACCCACTGCCAATCGCTGATTTTTTAAATGCTGACTGCCAACACAGAACTGCTGTTTGTCTTCTTGGTGCAAGAAACCTCCCTCCCTGAAATGGAAAAAAAAAAAAAAAAAGGTTAGTCGAGAAGGCATGCAGCCAAGGCTTTTTATTATGGTTAACATGATCAACAATAAGAAGAAAACAGTCTAGCTACTATCACTATATACATATTAAACTGATGACCAAAGTCTCAAAGCAACTGACCAATATTTTTCAACAGAATTTTCAAAAGCATTTCTACATTTCCTTTTTGTTTTTTACATTAAATCTCACTCATGCTGCCAACATGCAACCAACTTTTGAGTATTTTTCATTTGGTTGGTTTTGTTTTGTTTTGTTGTTTTCCTATGGGGTTGAATTCCCTTTAAAAAAAAAAAAAGAAAGAAAAAAAAAAATGAGCAGAATCAAGGCCTAAATGGACCCCATAAGGGTTAAAGCAAAGACGTAATGAAATTCCTAACCTCATCCCTGCTCAACTTGCACTCATTCTTTCAGTTCGGTCCATGGTTGCAACTGAAGAAGCTTTGAATAAAGCGAAATATTTTGCACTTACTACGGGTGTTTGTAGTTTTCTTTAATCATTCTCATCCTTGAGAAAGGCAGCTGGTTCTGTCACATTGATTACTGATTGTCAAATTTCAGACATCAACAGGCAGAGCCCATCCCCCTCTTCTACAGTCTTCTCCCCTCCAACACACACACACACACACACACACACACACACAATCACACACACACACACATACACACATCACACATAGACACACACACACACACAACACAATCACACACACACACACACACACAAGGACACACACAGACTCACACACACAAGCACAAGGACACACACACACAAGCACAAGGACACACACACACACACACACACACACACACACACACACACACACACACACACATGCACGCACCCTGACCAGCAATGTTTCCAAGTGAACGATCCGCCAGGCACACTGATTTAACCGCAGGCTGCCCAGAATGACTGGTGGATGGTCTGAACAAGGGTTTATGCTTGCGCGAACTTCCTTCCTCTCTGCTGCCTGGCCACAGCGGAGTTTCCTCCCTTGATGGTTTCAGCCATGCAGACTCTGCCTTTGAAAGCCAAATAATGATTGGTTTAAATCTTGAAAGTTCATGAGTCCCTTGGTAAGTTTGTAGGAATATCAAACTATTCACTGACTGACTGCAGAATGTTCACAATGACTTGGGGATGATGTGAACAAATATTTACAATGGCGAGAAATTTCATCCAGGTACAGACAAGCTCCCTGATACAATGATGTCGGCCTTGCAGATTCCGTCTTTGACTAATTCAGAAAATGATTGTTGATAGCAAGATCAACCATAAAACTAGTGCAAATACAAGAAAGAAAAAAATATATAATTGTCTTCATCCTGGTAATAATCAGATGTAAGAAATTGATTTATAATCGTCATGAATGTACCTAACAGATAGTAATTCAAAAGCATTCTTACCATTTAAAATCTAGTAAAGAACACACACACACACACACGAAAAACAAAAAAACCAGTGCTGAACAATCATAAAGAAGCAATGATTAAATTCATCTTTGTTAACACTTTGATTTTGTACAGGATGTAGAATTTCCATTCCCTAATCCCAAATTTGGTGTTTATACAAAATTTCATGGTCAAATACATAAGATTTTCAGAAATGTTTTTCAGTGACAATGCAAAAGTTTTATTTTGCATAATTCAAAAAGTTTTTAGATTATCTGGCTTCACCATCTTTCTATCTTTCCTTCTCCTTCCTTCCTTAAGATTTAATTGCTCATCTTCAATCACACACATAAAAAACTCAAGTTTTCTTTTCAAACATGAAGTTGAAAGTCTTGCTGGCATTTTTTTTCCCCAAAATGGTAATAAAAATTTTCAACAAACAAAACTTTTTTTGAGGAATGCAAAGTCAGATAGAAAAGCTTTGTTTTTGATAGATGGATCAATTTCTTTCCAATGTTATGCAAAAAAAAAAAATTCTCACCAGTTAGTTACTGATTATGCAAGAACAATTTTCACACAACACCTGCGCTTTAAGACATAAAATACAAATCTCACACGACAAGTGTTTCGTATGATATATAAGTAATTCTCACTTAACACATGCTGAGCATGATGCAAAATGAAATGCGACAATAAAGTTATTCTGCAACAACACTTGCTAAGTATGAGGCAGAAGTAGTTCTTGTACAACATCTGCCGAGAATGATATAACAGTAATTCTCAAACAATGCCTGCCACATTCAATGCAAAGTAGTTCTCCTACAACACCTACTGACTATGATGCAAAAATAATTCTCCCACAGCTGCAAAATATAGTACACAAGCAGTTCTCATATAACCCTTGCTATGTATAGTGTAAAAGAAATTCTCATTCAACGCCTGCTTACTATTATGCAAAAGGAATTCTTACGCAATGGCCGAGTATAATGCAAAGAAAATTCTCACCTGACACCTGCTAATAAAGTTCTTGACACAGTCCATGGAGGTCAGCGTGTCCTTGGTGAGAGAGGACACCCATTTGTCACTGTCTGCTCACAGATGAAGAACATATATCTTCTTTGACTTCCTTTCCTTTCCATTCTTGTGTGTGCGTGCATGTGTGTGTGTGTGTGTGTGTGTGTGTGTGTGTGTGTGTGTGTGTGTGTGTGTGTGTGAGTGTGTGCGTGTGTGTAACATTCTAAAGTGTTCAAAAAATCTTTTAAAAGCAAATGCACACATGGAAAAAAAAAAAGCATAAAAAAATAACTGGTGCTAACTCTGCCCCTCTTAAGCTATTCTCTGTACAAGCAAAAAACTGCGTCCCTCTTGCTCTTGGACACTACTCAAATGTTTTTTTAGTTCGCTGTGGCACATAATGCCTTTTCACAATCCCATGCAACAGTTCCTCACTGAGTAATCAGTAGTGGGGAAATTGATATGACAATATCATGAAATGAACTTGCAAGCAATCTTGATCAGTTCAACTGCTTTAATTCTAGTTCACGCATGCATGCAGCACGCGCGCGCGCACACACACACACACACACACACACACACACACACACACACACACACACACACACACACACACACACACACATCATAAAATAATATATATATTTTTTTTTTTTATGACATGCAAATGCATGTGTTGGCCATTGCTTTCTTAGTGTGTTATTTCTTTTTTTGATGTTGAAGGATTAATACGTTATATTTTTTTTTTTGTTTTTTTTTTCATAGTTGGTAGATCCTCACTGATTTTCATATGTCCATAGCTTTGATCCTCATTGATTGGTAATTATGCAACATTTTTACCCATTTTCCTTATGCAATAATTACATCTTAAGCACTTGTACACACCCATGCAAGTACCGACATACACACGTACGTTCATATCAAACTTAACATGCAGTCAACTCCTTCCCACTCTACCCACCCGTTCTCTTTTCCCCCCATCCTTTCCCATCGTCTAATATCACTTTTAGTGAACAGACGTTAAACAGAATAACAACACACACACACACACAAAAAAAAAAAAACAGTGCTATGCTCTGCAGGGTAACAAGCGAACAGTATTTACCCAACAAAATCCACGACTCTTACCATTTCGATTTTTCCACAAAGGGACAGAGCTCCAGCAGCAAAATTGTTCAAACCTGAAAATTCAGTGTTGATGCTATTATTTTTGGTCTTAAAGAAAGAGAAACAACAAGTGTTGACATAATTATTTTTGGACTTTAAGAAAAAAAAGCAACAACCATCACCCTGGATTCTCGTTGTCCAGACACTCCATTAAATTCCATTCATAGTGTTTAAAGCCCAGCTAGCCACAATGGGACATGGTAGGGTTGTCACCTATCCCAGCCACTCTCTACACAGGTGAAAAAAGTGTCACAAAAAAAACACAATTAAAAACAGATTTTCTAAAAACATGCTGCAACTGCTTTAACATCTTCTATGAAATCTTAGATCAGATGAAAAATGCTACACTCTTTCAAGAACTAAAAACTACACACCAGTGGGATATGCTCTGTTGTAAATGTTTATGTCTGACATCATGCAAGTCCCAACACTCTGGATGAATATGTTTCAGAGTTAGTGATACATCACATGGAATGCACCATGGACCTTCTTGCCTTTCATGACAAGAGATATGAATGGGTGTAAAAGAATGGCCTGTGTGCAATCAGCACAACACAGTTTCTTCTTTATGTGCCTTAATTATATCCAACACTGGAACATGGTAAAAATTCCTTAAGGTTTGGACATGTTTGAAAGAGTTTGTTATTTGTATTCATGTTCCATTCCTCTGGTCAAAGGTCTTCGACATAAGACTGAGTTTAAGGATTCATATCACTATTATCAGTGTCACAGATAAGAATCTGCTTAATCTAACTTGTTACTTAGTTATAGCATTCTTGGCCAATTAATCAATCACCTTGTTACCTTAAAGCTGACACGACTAAGAACCCAAACAAAAACTGTGTCATAGCCATTAGATATTCAGAGAGATGTATGTTCAAATTAACTTAGAAGCTGAGGGTGCTCGTGGTTACAGCCAGCGGTAGCCTCTAAAGTGGAGAGGGAGTTCAAGCTAATGTGGAAGTCTTCATGTTTTGATCTAGAGACGAGCTTATGTGGAAGTCTTCATGTTTTGATTTAGAGACTATTTGAAGAGCCAGAACCAATGGTTTGCGGCCAGCAGTGTGACTGGAGATGTCTGACAGACTGTGTTCAGAACATTTCTGAGAGGGAACTGTTGAGCAATACACAGCAGAAACAACTCCCTCATCAGATTTGGAACCATCTGTAAATATTCGGAAACAGGATGAAAATCTGAAACGGTCCAGCATCAGTTGCCTCCCCTCATGGCCACCTGTTGTATTTTAGTAAAGTTTCTGCACTTAGCCGTACTGATTGGGCTGTGACCCCTTTTGATCCTTAAGAAGGTTCACTGAGACACACACCTAAACTGGTGACGCTCATCCCTAGACATGTGTGAGCTGTTTAAGGGTGTATAACCATTCTCCCTTGCTGTCACCTTCTACCTAACAGGCGGTTTCAAGCAATGAGGTGTGTGGGGAATGGACTTTAGTATTTGAAAGTTCAAAATTTCTGTGTTATTTTGCACCTTTCATCCTTTCTTTTGCAGTTGTCAAATTATTTATCACAAGAAAAATCATTCTTATTATAAATTCTTGGTCTCTGGATCCTGATCTCTCCTCTCCTCTCCTCTTCAAACAAACAAACAAAAAAATACTGTACCACATGGTTCAGCATTCTTTTGGGTTTATGAGCATGTATTCATTTCATCAAGGGAGCAAGAGTTACCCTACTCATTTATTATTTACTGTTTACTGTTCCCTGCCTCATTTAAGATTTCCTTTCAGAAAAAAAAAGTATAAATTATAATCATGAAAAGAGACTTAGACCAGGCCTGTGTTTTTTCCAGTCCGTCTTTTCATCCTGCCCTACATGGGCCTTGTCAGCACCAAGTGTGGTGCCTTTGTCTCCTTCTCCTCTGCAGAAGTTCCTTTCCTCCCCTGACCAACCTACTGAAGCCGGTCAGCAAGAACCAGTCGTGAATCCTGTGTCTTCACTACAAGTAAGTTGTGTCCGTTTTGGATGGATTGCCATCTTGTCAGGTAGCTTGTGAGCCTGCTAACACCTAGAACTATGCTGACAGGAGCTTAAGATCCTAGTAAGGCCACCTCAGCCAGATAAACAGAAGGGTTAAGACCAGACAAAGTGCCATTCCAGGTCCTCCAGGTTGGGGGTGTGGCACTGGGCTAACAACAGTCCTGTTAAAAAAAAAAAAAAAAAAAAACCCTACCTGCAATAGAAACAGCCGAAATATTTACAAACAACTCCAAATCCAGGAGGATTCCTCTTCAGTAAAGTCCACGACATGCACAAGTGAAAGCCTTGGGGAAGCCAGTGCACCAACAAATCTTCTGGCAACAAAGACCAAAACCAGGCTAGGGACCTGAAACACCCCGAACCCTATATACCAGAGTGTGCAGTAAAATGAAATCCTGGGACTGTGCGAGACTACATGAAATGGCATTGGCCAGACCAGACTAACAAATGGGTACACCATCATCTACACTGGATATAAAGACACCGATGTTGTTGTTCTTGTTGTTGTCGTACCCTGACTAAAAGACTCCAGGGATCATCCGAACAGCCAAAGCACTTGAACACTATGGTACAAATGCATCAGCAAGGGATGAGAACATTACGTGTGTGACCGTTTTTGATTACCCTGCCACGTGGGCAGCCACACTCCGACTTCGGGGGATTTTGGAGACTGATAATGTTATGCTAGGAGCTTGTCACAACTGAAGACAATCCCCGCATATCTTTGCAGAGCATAACAACATTTTGATGTAGCCTTGGTGTTCTAGCCTATGTCAACTGGCCTGACACAGCCTTAAGCCAAGGCGGAAGACACCGATCATCAATACATCCATGAAGAGTGTTGTTAATGTTACCAGAGGCAGCAAAGGCTCTTCTGTCATGAGATCTAGTATCACCAGGGATCCTAGCAGCAAGATTTAACTTCACAGGTTGAAAAGTTACCATCATTCAGTGCTATGGTATAGACCTACAAACGAATTAGATGAAGGAAAGGACAATTTTTTACAATACAGTCCAGACAGCTTTGTACAGATCACTATTAAGAGACATGATGATCCTCATGCAAGATCTATACGCCAAAGTGGGTGCAAACAACACAGGCAGAGAACTCACACGGAGAGACATAGAATGAGAATGGCGAACTTTTCAGTGGTTCTGCCCATTCAACACCTTAGTCACTGGGGGCACAGACTGGCCCCACCAGGAGATCCCTAAGACAACTTGGACACCACTAGATGGAAGAGCAGAAAATTAGACTGACTACTTTCAAGAGTGCATGTCAGGCATAGCTGATGTACAGCTTCTTCTTCAGCTTTCTTGAGTGTAACCCCTTTATTTCACCAAAAAGAAAAAAAGAAATGCAACACCCCCTCCAAGATACTTTGGCTTCCCAAGTCCCCTGCATGACAATTTCTTTTTTAGACCATTTCCTTGATTGCCAAGAATAAATTAAATGTGATTGAAGCGATTCATTGATTTGCATTACATGTGGAATTTATGCTGTCAAATTTGTGTTTTTGTGTCCTGCAGTCTGTTGAGTAGGAGGTCTGTTTGTGTTCTTTCCCTTGCTTCCCAAACTGTCTTCAAGAAACTTGACCCACAAGAAACAAAAGTTTAAAGAAGAACTGATAAATTCACAATATTTATTTCTTCTCATTTGATTAGTTCACACACACACACACACACACACACACACACACACACACACACACACACACACACACAGACACTTCACACACACACACACACACACACACACACACACACACACACACACACACACACACACACACACACACACACACACACACACTCACACACACACATGCAGTATGTGTTCCAAAGCTCACCTGTATTTTGATCAAGGCAGTCAACCATACTCTCGTACTGATCTTGATACACTCTGGATGCTTTGAGACTGTATTCAAAACATGCAATAAACAAAGTAGCTCACTAATGGTGACAGAAAATATATGACAATGACAAAACACCGCATAAATTATGATAAATTTTTTAACACTTCATTGCAAGCAGAATTTCCAAATAAACTTGTGCCATCAAACTGGGGCTAAGGAAATACACGGACACAAAACAGGAGCTATGGATATACTCTATCACAGAACAGAAGCTAAGTAGATACAGTGGCACCCTAAAAGACTCAAAGAAAAATATGCTGACACCACATAATGGAACCATTACTTCACTATCTTTGCACTGAATATTGCCTACTATCATCCCAGCAAGTCTATTTGCTCTTTTAATGGTTTCATTAACATGTTTTATCAAATGATAAATCAGAGTCTATTATCACTCCTAGGTCTTTTTAAGCATAGTCGCTTCAAGCAATCCGCCTTCCATATATAGTAATCATACCTAGGATTATTTTTACCTGCATGAAGAACTTTACACTTCTTATTAAATTTAATCTGCCAGGCATTTGTCCATGCAACAAGTTCATCAATACTCTTCGGTAATTCAGTGGAATTATCAACTGTATCTAGTCTATGGGAGTGTAAACTTTTGCATCATCAGCAAAGATTTTGACCAGACTACAAACAACATCAGGCATACCATTTATGTAGTAAATAAACAGGGTGGATCCCAGGACACTACCTTGGGGGACCCCACTAGTAACTTTCCCAAGATCAGAAACCTGATTTTTAAACTTTAACATATTGTTGTCTATTACTTAGAAAATCAGTAATCCATGAGAGTATGTCTCCACCTTTTCCATAGCCTTCAAGTTTAGATATTAGTCTTTTATGTGGTACAGTATCGAAAGCTTTCTGCAAGTCTAAATAAACTGCATCAACTGGTATACAATACAATGTTTACATATTTCGGGTTCAACCTGGTTTGTACCGAGTCAAACCATGCATTAGTTTACGTGATTCATATCTTGGGAGTGAAAAAGTTACATGTTTTCATTTCTTTGTTGTTGCTATTTCGGAATATTATTTTCAGCAGTAAGAGATACTAGATCTCTGATTATGATTGATGGAAGTCCTTTTTTTTTCTTTTTCTTTTTTTTTGCTGTCTCAATTTCTGTGCCACTACAGTGACATTACTCCAGTGCTGCTCATTCCACCTTCCAATCCACAGGTACAGCCAGCTTGTCCCATCACAGCTGTGGCACTGCCAATCCACAGGTACAGCCAGCTTGTCCCATCACAGCTGTGGCACTGCCAATCCACAGGGAAATCAGTGTCAAGACAGCCCCTAGACGAGACACTGCACTGTTGTCGAGTCACTTCACTGGTGTTCAGGTGTGCCTGTTCTGATCAAGCACATGCAGGACACAGGGTATTGAGCCTCCTACTGATGACAATAACTGCTTAGTCAAGGAGCTAGTGTGAACGAGTATCCCTCTCCAGAGGATGCCATCATTTCAATTTCCCAATACTGGTGAACAAATTCATCAGGGGCATCGATGTGGGGGAAAAAAAGTGTCAGCATGAGAAATGGGCATGAACAGCCAGAGAATATGAGACTTTTTTCAGTTTTTGTTATGCTGATCAATGTGAATGAGGATAGGGAAAGAATGGTATGGATTTCATTCCAGACTGAGTATGCATGCCACAGATATTGCTACTTTCATATGACATCCCACTATCAACCAGGCGCAAAGAGAAGCTGAGACCTGAAAAGTTCATGAGGAATTCAAGCATCATTCTCACAGACAGCTATTATTACGTTGCTGAAATATGTCAGTGTAGTTCCACTTCCAGTCTTTCCAAGGAACCTCAAAACTCAACTCTGGGTAAAAACCTTTCATCTGCCAAAAAAAAGCTTTTTTTTTTTCATGTGTATGAATAGCTGTGATTTGAAATGAACGCATTACCTCCCACTATAGTCCCAGCGAGCAATCCACAACACTAACCACTGACCACACTGCTTAGTTTCTTTTGATAGTTTCAGTTTTCTTTGTTTTCCATCAATTTCTTACAGCTGATTTAATAAAGTAACTTTTTCAATATTTCTGGACTACTTTGTTATTTTCATTTCCAAACTCATTTTTTTATGACATTAGAATTTGAAAACATGCTTTCAAGTCCGGACGCCAGAAACTGAGAAAGTGTCAAAAGATGGAGGGCTTTAATTTTCAAAAGCCTTTAATCTTTTGTTTAGGAAGATTATCCTTCCAGAGCAAGAGCTTTCTGTTAAAACAAAAAAAAAAAAACAAACAAAAAATTAAGACTAAAAATGTCATCAATGGGCGTGTACATATTTCCTTGTCAAATTAAAGTATTCTCCAATTTTTTCGACTTTTTTTTTTTTTTTGGGGGGGGGGGGGGGGGGGAGGGGGGGGGGGAGGGGGCCAAACTGTCCTTGATATTTGACTGATAAATCATAAAATCATTTGTACAGGATAGTTGCACAACCTGGGAAAGTTGATCATGAAATACAATGTCGATATCCACACAGTCACACAATAAGTGATCAACAGAGAAATAGACAAACAAACACAAAACACAGATATTGAAAAAAAAAAAAAAAAAAAAAAAAAAAAAAATCACTCCGATGACCACACACACACACACACACACACACACACACACACACACACTTTTACTTTTTACTTTTACTGCATAAACGGCCACAATCATCCAATTGATTTTTACGATGTTTTGTGGGGGTTGTAATGAAAGAAAAACAAATTATAGAAAGCAATAGACCTAAAAGTGTGCATAAAAACCTAGTCCTGCTCTAAGTGGGTCTCCGGCAGGCTACTGTTACTTCACTTTTCGCCCTTCCGAGCTAGCCAGTCCCTTGCTGATCTAAGACAGCAGGGCCCCCAAAAATAAATTGAAAAACAACAAAAAGCTATTGGGGTAAGAGTGGGGAGGGGGAGGGGGGGAAAGGGACCTATTATCTAACTACTGACTGGGGGGCACCCTAGACTTAGAGGTTGTCCAAGGTGTCTGCTGCCATAGCTGTTTCAGGCAGGTTGTTCCAGTCACGTTAAGTGTTTTTTCCTACACTCATGAGAAGTTCGTTTATATACCTAGCACTTCTGCACTCACACACACACACACACACACACACACACACACCTTACCTGGTCAGTCCAGACTCTGGTTTGGGGGCTTTGTCTGGATTCTTTCCCAAGCCCTTCACTAGCATGAGCAACCAAGTAAGGTCTAGTCTAGTCACCGTCTTCTAGGTCAGTCTGCGATGCACTCTGTCCAAGCTGTCCACGTTCGGCTTGCGTCAGAGGGTCTGCAGTTGGTGCACTGTCTTTCTGTCAGTGTCCACCTCGGGGCCCAGCAGTGATACTGTCAAAATCGTCCTAGCCGTTGTAACCGTCTACGGCTGTACTGTCGCAGTGCTAGGGCAAAACTGTCTCCTGTTAACTGGAGGCCCTAACACTGGTCTGTCACTAGTGTTACTGTCACTGTAGTACGACGTAGCTCCCTAGCTAACCACAAGTTAGCTAGTCCGCTCTCCTCAAGGCTGAGTGTTGAACTTCCTAGCTAACTACAAGTTAGCAGGACCGCACTCTGAGCTCCCCCTGTCGTACTGCCGGAGTTCGTCTGCTTGTTTACCTGAGTGTCAGTGAACACTTCACACGCGAGGTGCACTTCCGCTGAACTCACCTACGTGCGCAGAAAACCGTGAGTCACTACACACGTATCGTTCTGGAGACACACACACACACACACACACACAGAGTCAACAAAGCTCCTTAAAACTTCATGATTAGAGACAGCACCTATCTTGGTTCTTTGCTGACAAAAACTGCAGTTCAAATGACAGATTTCTCAAAGCATCGGCTTTTCCATCTGGCTGTTCCTGCTTGTGAAGTACGGCATCCAGTTGCAGCAAACGAAACATGCTCTGCTCCTCCTCAGCCTTCATCACCTTGGAAACTTTCCGAAGCAAGTTGACATCAGTTAAACAATACAGAAAACGCGTAACTGTCAACTATGCCTCTTAGGTATTTCTTTTTAGCTCACTAAAAGATCTTCAGCGCATTCATTATTTTGTTGCTTTGGAGTAGCGCTCAAGCTTCGAACTTAGCGCTAGAAAGTTATCTCCCTGTACGCCCATTTGGGGTCTGATCATTTTGCGAACAACAGGAAGACTGGCAGCAGATGGACTTTTAGAAGCCCACATCAGACAGTTTTGGCTAACTTCTTAATGCTCTACTTTTTGGCCAAACGCATCACTTCTTGGGCAGATCGTGGTATGTGTCACTATTCAGTGACGGAGGAAGATTTACAAGCCGGGGAAGGGGGGAGGTCTGGAGGAGGAGGAGGGGAGGGGGGGGGGGGTGGGATCTAGTCGGAAAGCAAATGTGTGGGGGAGAGATTAGAGTTCCAACAGAAAGAAGATGGTTCTTACATGAAGACTGAAGACTGAAAAAGAAAGCTAACTTACAGTAGACATGTACCTTACAGGGAAGGTTACGACACTTTGGAAGGGAGGGAGGGTGGGTATCCCATCTGAGGGGGGGGGGGGGGGGGGGGGGGGGGGGGGGGGGGGGGGGGGGGGGGGGGGGGGGGGGGGGGGGAATGAGGTCAAGGTAGGTTCAATAGACAACCTTTGAGTTGGGGGGGGGGGGGGGGGGGGGGGGGGGGGGAGGGGGGAGACGCTGAAGGCAATACAAATTTTTAAAGTGGGAAAGGGGGCCTCTCCGGGAAGATACCACGTTGGAAACTCACTAACTATATAATGCATATGTAAAATCAATCTCTACGGTGAAAACAGAAAAAAAGAAGGGGATGGGGGTCTGTGGACCCAGGATCCTCAACCCCACCCCCCTTCCCACCTTGTTCCCCGGGCCTCCTTTCCCTTTTCTTGTGCCACAGACACACAAACACCTACACAGACACAAACGCAATCTGCTTCGAATTCGTATTGTACACATTTCCTCTTGAAAAACTATGAGGCAGCATGAAACGTTTGAGCTTTTCCTGGATGACTTTTTAGTTCTAAGTCAGACTGTGAGAGCGCTAATCGATGAGATCTGGACAAGGGGTGGGCGTGGGAGGAGGGGGTGGGCTGCCTTTGCTTGGTCCTTTCGGCGCCGGATTACCAGAGTAGAATGGCATCAAGGCATGGGTCAAAAGCCTTTGCCGATTTCTACTTAAGGGACACACACACACACACACACACATATATATATATGTGTGTGTGTGTGTGTGTGTGTGTGCGTGTGTGTGTGTGTGCAGGCTAACAACTCCTGCATCATTATGACTCGGCATATATATATAGATATAGATAGATAGATATAGATATGTGTGTGTGTGTGTGTGTGTTATGGAAAATGTTTAACATAACCCGTGGATACTCATAAGCATCAATATATGCTACAAATTTTTAATTTTTTTTTTAAAGGCTGTTGAAAATAAGTAGGTTTTGAAATGTTTATCAGACTTTTTTTTAAGCGTATACTGAAGGAGTACTGATGGTTTCAAAACTCAAGTATTCCACAAGTTAACAACTCCGGCTGACAGAAAAAAAATCATTCAAGGATATCAGTGTGTGATCACATTACTTTTACTGAAATCACAGAAAGAGTGAAAACAGAACATGTGGTGCAAAGAACATAATGAAGACTGCATAATTTTATGGTTCTATTGAATTTTCCACTCAACCAGCCTCCAATACCCAGTCCAGGCTTGGCAGCTGAATCCAGGTTAGTCTTTTCGCAAAACTCAAGTCATCTGATCCAATAATCCTTTTTGTAGATGTATATGAACTCCTTCAATTAAGTGTATGTGCTTTTTTTTTTTTTTTTCAAAAAGGGACACCTTGCTGTATTTCCATACTCCAATATAGACATTTTCTTGTATTGGGTCTACACAGGTTAATCCATGCAAGCACTTTGAGGCCTAGCAAAAGTTTCAGCCAGTGTCTGGTACTAAACTGATAATTGATCAAAAGAACCCCCCCCCAATCTTTTTTTTTTTTTTTTTTTTTTTTTTTTAAATTCCACCAAAAAATATCATTCACAATCGTCAAATACATGACACTTCCCTTAGCTGATGTCACTTTTCAGGCCTTCACACTCACCCGTGACCCTCTCTTGGCGTCAGGTGGCCTGACCCTAATAGTCACATTCCTTTGATTTTAATCCATCTGCTTGGAATCACATGGCTTGTACATTGATGGCCATATGAAAGAAAAACGAGGAAAATCAACTTCCAGACTCAATGAAAATTCTCAAAGCAATCTAAATGCACCTGAACATAAGTACATGACACCTTAAGCAAGGCGTTGGCACATCAGTTGTTGGTGTGTACCTGTACTCAATGACTGTTTTTTTGAAGAATATATGCCCACATGAAAACTACATTTTCCAGCTCAATTGAACAGTTGACATGGCACCTGCACATTCACACCAAGTCTGTAAGTTTTTTTTAAAAGCACCTACAAGTACTATTAGCTCTGTGACAGCGTGTAACAGTCCATTTGCAATTTTTGTCTGCATTCAAATGACGCTGTCTGTTTGGGAAGCTTTTCTGCTTGGCCATTTCATAATTTGTCAGAAGCATACTTTGCATGCATACAAAGAATTCTGTTGCTGCGTTATACCAAAGACCCTCAGTGAAAATAGAAACTGGAACTGATATCGTGAACGAGAGAATTAAGTACAGAATGGAAAACATTCAATACAGCGCTACAATCAATGTTCTCTCTTGTAATCTGGCGTATAACTAAAAGCTGATCTTTATGATGTTCAAGGTAAAGCAAAAGCTCAAAAATTAGTCTAGAAATTAAAGGGGCCAACTTGTATTATGACAACAGATTAATTGTGAGTAAATGTGACAAATGGTCTTGTAACTAAACCAAGGTTCCTTCTGTGTGCAAGTTCAAGATGTGAAATAGATTACCTGCCAGGATCATTCATAGAATTGCAAGTACAGCTGTGATTTTGAATGCTGTGGGTCAGCTAGTCAGTTCTCAAAATGCGAGAGATTCTATCAGACATTTAGGAGTTCGCTCATGCCTCAAGTTTTTGGAAATCTACAGCGAAAAAAGTGGAAGATGCTTCTAACATTAAAATTACTGATGAACTTGTAATTTTGGAGATAGACAATCATTTAAGGTTGGACAGTACTTTATGATTTGTACGGCCGTCCATTTCAACTTTTGAGTACTGAATACAAAATTTGTTATGTCAGCACTGTACATACTGTCACTGAACTTGTATATTACATCTGCAAATGACCTTGACCTGTAATGATGTTGACATGTTAATTTTGTCCTACTCTTAGCACTAAGAACAGGTGTCCCCTTCTTAGTGCCTTGGATTTCACACCATATCTGTAGTTTGTGATGTCTCCGCTTAGATCCGAGAAAAATATTATTTCACCATCTATGTGAGCATGTGAAATGTAGCTTTCATAGCACTCATCTGCTCACTGCTGATTTTTGATCAAAATCAGGGATCCAGCTTAAAAGATGCACAGGAAAAAACAAGTGAACCCGACTTACAAAGCAGTGAGCGTGCGTCGAACTCACATGCTGCTGGTTTGGACATTTTCACATGCCACATTTTTGCACTTAGTGAATGAATGTGACCAAAGAGGTCAACACTTGTGACACTAAATATGACAAGCATGTTGTCTGTTGGTAGAAAAAGTTTGGCATCAAAGAGATTGTACGATATCTTGTCACTGCTGCCATAAAATGATGTATCATATCCTGTAAGACATTTCATTCACTCAATTCTCGAACTGATTGCATACACAACATCCATTCTGGCTCATAGCACTTTTCACCTGCTGATGCAGGTTCTGGATATCATTCCATTGGCCATTTCACAGTTCAAGGAGGGTGCAGACAATCTTACACATCAACACAAGGTCCCTCATCCGTACTTTTTTTATCCAGTACTGGTCAGATAGTTTAGGCATAATCGTTCCATTCTGCTCTTCTGTTGTTAATACCTTATCATGTAGGTGTTGGGGCGATGGGACCCAACATATTCTTTCATTCAGACAGACGAAGGCAGTGAGAATCACTTCCTGGGCCATTTCAGGCCATATGGAAAATGGTGTGAGCATCCCAAGCTCAAGAGCATGTGTTACACACAGTATACCCCATCTTCCACTTCGACTTTGGAAAGCAATCATCTTTTTCTCAAGGCGCTTATTGCACAGTGTACCTTCTTACTTTCTTGCATACCTCATTTCCTTTCTCCACCACTCCACAAAAAGATTCGTGTCATGTGCAACCATGGCTAGAGTGGATGTGCGCATATTGAAAATAAGCTTGCACTTGGGTCAGCACTGTGGTGTTTGCATGTGTGCGTGCGTGTGTTTGTTTGTGCGGATGCGCGCTTCTACACGAAATAGGGCAGAGAAGATCACAAGACAGGCAAGTACATAGACATACACGATTCAAATCAACAATATCCATGCATTTCTGCATAGATTATATACATCACCATCGAGCAACTATAGCCCATGAAAGGAAATTACTGCATTATCTCTGTAAAAATACAGATCTTTTTTGATTAAAAAGCATGGCAAGTTTCCACAGACTGGTTTATTTTCAAAGTGAACCAATTCAAAGCATGAACTGTTCAAGTGATTACCTGGTCCTGAAGCATGTGGCTCCTTTAGTGGAAGTGTTAGAAGCTTGACACTATCAACACAACCTGCTATGCCCTCTCTGTTGTTAATACCTATCATGTAGGTGTTGGGGCGATGGGACCCAACATATTCTTTCATTCAGACAGACGAACAGTGAGAATCACTTCCTGGGCCATTTTAGACCATATGGAAAACAACACTGCATTCTCCAAGACACCTATTTTTGGTCTTCTTCCCTCTGCCCCCCCCCCCCCCCCCCCCCCCCCCCCCCCCCCACCACCACCACTACAAAACATAGTGGATGATCTAAGATTCATCTTTTTCCCCCAATTCAAAGTTGACAAATGAATCATCTCAACATGCCCTGTTGTGTGTCGCAAAAATGCTCGAAACTTGTGGCAAAAACTGCGAGGCGCCTGTTGCAAGCATAGTCACAATTGTGTACTGAAAAGTTAAAGGAGCATTACCATTTTTCAAATCATGTACACAAGCTCGAAACTAAGCTAGATAAACATGTCGCTGGAAAGTCACAAGCAACTATGATTGCCTGTATTTGAGCATCAGACAACAAAGCAACACTTCTTGTGCATCAATGGATCAATTTCAAATCGGTCTTTATGATGGGATGCTTGTTCACCGTCACAAAGCTCTGCCCTTCTTTCTGGTTACATGGAAAGAAAGCAGTTACCATGTCACTTCAGAAACATGCCAGCAAGCAAACGAAGGCTGGATCCTATTCTCATGCTGTTCCATCACTTATTGCTCTTTATGTCTGGTCACCTCGCCACACATCAATATTCATGCATCTTCATTTGGAAAAAAAGAAGAAAAAAAAAAAAAAGGGCATACGGGTGAAACAAATAACGCATGGTACTTTTGAACAAGATATGCAAACTGCCAGGGGGAAGAAGACACATCCTGTTAACAGCCACAGGAAGTAATTCGTCAACAAGGGGAAAAAAAATAACACATCCATATGCTTGTTCATTCAAACAAACCACACACCACCACGCAAATGAGATGTGAACAACGATTTATTCTCATCTCTGGCCGTCATCTCTATATTACTGTGTGAACCACTCTGGCCTGCCATACTTCTTTCACTCATCATTTATCATCAAAAATTACATACACAGAAGTGACAAGGAGCCCAAGCATACTGATTCTTCTTGCCATTCATGGAAAGACCATAAGGACATGGAGGGAGGGGTGGGGGTAGAGGGGGAAGACCCTGTGTATAGCTTTATTTTGGACATTTCTTGTGTGACTCCTCAGCCACAGGGATAATTTGTAAATATCTACAAGCTCACATTCCACCAACCCTTGAACAGAAGTAAAAGAAACTGGCAGAGGGAGGTGTGTGAACACTAAAGAGAAGAGTGACCTTGACCTGAAACCATGGACAACCCTACACCACTGCCCATTTGACTTCCACCATGATCCAAAAAGTCTAAAACAAACACACAAACACACAGAAGAAAAAGAAAAAAAAAAAACCAGTCCAACTTCAATCTATCAATGCACTGTTAATTATTCAACACCTCAGTGATTAAAAACCACATTCTTCGCTGTCAAGAGGACTGATACAGGTCTGAAATGTGCATGATTGTTGATGCCAGCATTTTTCCACAACAGAGGATGAACAAATGGAGCCAAAGAAAAGACGACAAAAGAGGCTGGGGTGGGTAGGAAAAAGATACTGGCAAAATTAACCCTGAAGAAATATGTGAACAATTTGCATGCAGTTTCATGTAAATCTGCATTTAAAAAAAAAGTTAGCAAAATACTTGCTTCTCTAAACACACATGAATTATCACATGTCTTGGTCAACACACAATTTAGCAAATGTATACTTTATACAAGTTATTGTACACATTTTCTTGTTAATTTGTATTCCTCTTTCCCTTTGAAAGAAAAGCCGAACATCAAGACAACAATAATTCAACCTGTACATACTAATCACAAAGACCTTCCTGGGGGGGAAAATGTCCAATCTACTCAAGCTCTAAAGACTGCAGGTCAAGGAAATCTTAAGTGCAAGGTGGGTAAGCACATCCATACTCACCAGGGACAACGTGATGAAATGAAAACTGTCGATATCTATTTATATGTATATATATGTATATATAAATACATATATATATGAGAAAAAAAGCACCCATTTCCTTTCATTCACGTTAATTCATTGCATAATGATTTTCTTCTTTAAAAAACAAACATATTGCCACCAGAACGAATACCTATGTACAAAAAAAAAAAAGATTTTTGCTTTCCAGTTAAGTTTCTTGAAGTCAAGTTTTGCCAAGACTAGGGAATCTTTCAAAGAAAAGCTGTTTCTACAAACATAGCAGCACAATCTCTTACTTGAAGTACGCAACCAGGGATTCAGGTAATTAGAGGAAAAGAGTAAGGGCATACAGAAAGGGCCCACAGAAATCATCATGTATAAAGCGGTAGCAATGCACCTGACACCGTAATGATTGGTCTCTGGATAAGAAAAGAAAAATAAAAATAAATGCAGGAATGTTAAAAAAAAAAAAACAAAAAAAAAAAACCCAAACCAAACAATAAATAAAAAAAACACCACCTTCCACAGTGACTACTATATTCTAAAATCAATGTAGTCAGGACCATTTTAACACCTACACAAGATTACACATGTGACTCTGTTATGCAATCACCAAACAGATCATGACACAATTTTCCCAAATTCCCAAAAGTAATCAGAAGGCGGAAACAAAATTTCACAGAAATTAAAACTAGAATCATTCATACTTTCAAACTGCGTAACTGCTATCTTGAAGAATCTTTAAAAATATCCATACACAAAGCAAATTAACTGCACAACTGACATGCTCATACATAAAAACCTGATTAAAAGTAAAACCTGACAAAAGACAATGTCAACCTTCACCTTCTCACTCACACACTAGACAAGCGGTCCAATTAGCTCACAACACCAAATTATCTGGAAGGCACAGGCATTCAAACAAATGACTTACGACTTTAACTCTGAAGTTTCATTAACACAGGAAAAGGAGAAAAGCAAGATGGAGCCAGGGAACAAGAGGGCGGAACAGCAGGATAAGAGCAGAAGATATGAAGATGACTGGGAAGGAAGAGGTGGCAAAGTGGTAAAAGTTGAAAGAAAGGAAAGAGAATAAAGCGGAAGAGTAAGCAAAGGTTTAGAAGGGGAGAGGTGTGTGGGGGGAGAGGGGTGGGGAGACAAAGTTTAATGCTGCAAATTCGAATCACAAATTGGCTCCAAAGCCAAGTTTAACACGATACGATAATGGACAGTACAGCATGGCCAAACTAGAACCCTAAACGAGCACAGACATTCAATAATTCTGCATGCCCTGATAATCAGTCTTTGTCTGCACTTTTTTTTAAACTAGTCAACTCCACTGTTTATTGGAACAAACTGACAAGACTCCTGAAACAATGTATCTGCTGAACCTAATGCATAGGTCTTGTCTGGGAGGTGGGTGACGGATATGAGTAAAGGTAACAGGAATGGTTAATTCATGATTGGTTTTTGAAGCAACACTAACAAAATCATGCACAATTAATTTAGAACCACCCATGCACAAGGTGAACATGAACTGTGGAGACAAACAGCTTGCTGGAACTTCACACCTTAGTACATATGGTAAAGGGACACTATTTGTATAATGAAGGAAAAATTTGAAGGAAAAAAAAAGCAATGGGAGACAAAACAACAGAACTCAACCCCAGTGGAAAGGACACTATTTGTACGATGAAGAAAAAATTTGAAGGGAAAAAAAAAAAAAAAAAAGATGGGAGACAAAACAACAGAACTCAACCCCAGTGGAGACACAACCTAGATGGTTCTGGGCAAAGAGGAACAATGGGAGTAGACATTACACTGAACCACACATTAAATCTATTTAAACCTGAAACAAAGGACTATAAACCAAGACAAAGCAGAGATGTCAGAAAAGCAGTAGATAGGGGCTTGAAAGGAACTATCTTTTATGGTACACATCTTTTATAACCTTCACAAAACAAGCCCTCTGCCATGGCCGCATCAACGCAATGAATTAGTTCTTACGCACTGGCCCCCAAGTGTGGCCCGACTTGGGTTTCACCACACTACCAAAGACGGGAACTCCTCTGTGCTGGCAGTGTCAGGAGCGATGGCATGCCACGGTGCATTGCGCACCACAAACCCTGGGTTGGCCGAGCGGTGATGAGGCTTCTCGTCCACCGTCTTACTGGGGGGACGCTGCAGCTCCTCAAGATATTCCTGGTCCACAACATCCTGAAGCTGAAAACAAGAGCAATAAAAATACAGTAGTAGATCAGTTGTGTGAAATAATATTTACACCTGTGGGACACAGATCTGATCGCCAGCACAATCTCCATAGGAACTCCTTTCTCACTCGCTTGCCAATTCAGTCTTTAAAAAAAAAAAAAAAAAAAAAAAGAAAAGACCTTACTCAGAGGTTGAATGGTAACTTCACTTCTGCCTTCTTATAATGTTTACAAAAGAAAATGAAAAAAAAAAAAAAAAAACTGCTCTACACTGAATGCAATTACTCATAAGCAATCCACAGCCATCCAGCCCTGATGAAAATCATTCTATTTAGTTGCCCAGGTGCTGAACTCAGGCTGTGCGTGAGTGCTGAATTCAGGCTGTGCAATAAGTGCGGGCAGCACTAGCACGTGTAGATGTACCACGCGCGTGGTTAGTGCGCAGCTGCAGACAATGAGTAGGCCTACTGCCTGATTTTTTGTGGTGCTGTTTTCTCTTGTGATTAATGCATTATCATTCTTCCACACTCCATAACTGGATATAATTAATTCTATGTGTGATTTGTGTGTTGTGATCCTTCTTTGTGCCGTTCGATATAACTTCGTCTCATACCGCATGCTTGTTTTTTTTCCTGTGGGAGTTGTTCATGCACAAACGTTTTCATCAGCTGCTAGTGCAGTGACTTGCCAGGCGGCTCTGTGTGGCGCTAGTACTGTGATTCACTGCTGAAACATATCATGTACTCTCCACCAAGTGTTTATTTTCCTCTCTGTCATGCCTGCATGCGTGCCTTCATGCATGAGTGTGTGTGTGTGTGTGTGTGTGTGTGTGTGTGTGTGTGTGTGTGTGTGTGTGTTGTTGTTGTTGCTCTCTCTCACTCTGTGCATACATAAGAGTGTGCAAGCGAGTACCCAAGTGTGTTTTAATGATAGAGTAAGCTGCAATACCTAGTGATCTCTCTCTTTCACTCACTCACTGTGTGCGCGTATGTGTGTGTGCGCACATGTGTGTGTGTGTGTGTGTGTGTGTGTGACCGACCCTGCATTAGTTAGTCTTGTTGCTTATGTGTAGGCCTACTTGCATGTGTGTGTGCATGTGTGTGTGTGTGTGTGTGTGTGATCCATCTATTTACATGCTACTGTTGTTGGTGTGTGGGTTTCTGTCAATGTATGTGTGTGTGCGCGCACGCGCACTCTCTCTCTCTCTGTCTCTCTCTCTCCAGTCGTGAGTAGGCTCACCATGAAGATGAAAATGTGACAATATTTTGCATTGGTGTGTGTACATGTGACATCAGTTTCAAATGATTTGAATGGGCGAAAGTACAAGGTCAGGTAGGAAGCATTTCATTGTTTATAACCGACATCTGCATGTGTAGCATGCTAAAATCTTGCTTTACTAAAGCATGGTGTGGCTGTGATAGAATCAGTATCGGCATGCTTCACAAGTACATACAGCACACAGATAAACAAGCAAAACATGCCTAGGCCGTGCTATTGAAACAGCCGCTGTGTTCCCAGTGAAGCTGACCAGTGCTGACTGTGACTGTTTATTTGGGCCTTTTACCTGCTGTCAGATTGGCATACCACGAATAATTTTCTGTCAGTTGTAAAGGAAAGATACGCATGTCCGATATGTCCGAGTTTTGAGTGTGACTGAAAGGACTGCGCATGCTCTCCACCGAGTTGAACTTTCAGTTAATTCGTGTGTGTGTTCGTTTGTCTATCTCAATCGTTTTTTTTGTTGGCAAATCTTTGTGGTGTTTGCCAGCAATGCATATGAAAGAAGACCCATTCATGTTTGGTATTGTTCTGTCAGTCAAATACCCTACAATCCAGTGACATCAATCGACCACAGTTTGCTGCATTCTGGCGAAAAGTATTAATGAAGGAACACAGCACCCTATTTCCAACACACTAGTATCAGTGAAGCTGACCAGTGCTGACAGTGACTGTATATTTGGGCCCTGTAACAGCTGTCAGGTAGGCGTACAAGGGTGGGGAACTGAAGCTCTGTGAGGCAGAAATGTGTAATCTCAGAGAGCTAAGAGTAATCAAGCGCGACACTTACTTTTTTCAAACAAACACGATGCATGAAACTGTGTTCGCACAATTTATGTGAACTTTACTTTTCTTCAACCTTTTTTTTCTTTTAAGTGTCACAAGAAATCTTTTTACAAATTATGAAAATGTAGAATGCACTGGAAACACATATGCAAACATATGCATTGACACCTTTGTTCTTGCCATTCATCACATTTGTATTATTACAAACCAAGGACAGGCAGTTCTGCCATGGCACCAAGGCCTGATAGTGCGCCAGAAACAACCTCAAAAATGTTCTCCATTGTTGCTGACTCTGTGCATGTGCATGTGGAGCTGGCTGATTTTGTAAGTCTCACACCACCCCAGGAAAGAATTTGTCCCCCCCCCCCCCCCCTTCCATCCCCCCCCCCCCCCGACTTCCATCCGTCCCCAACACAAACGGTCCATTCTGCAGTCCCCCATGGCAAGGGTCCTCACAATGCATGTTGTCTTTGTTCGACCGCTCTTGAACTGTTTGGCGATCTCCGAATCTGAGAGCGCTTCTTTAAAAAGCTGGGATGCATGGTCGGCTGCGCGAAGAGCGATGATGTACTCTACAAAAAATCCGGCCACCAATGCTTCAGCCTGAATTACCCTTTTCCTCATTTCATCCTCTTTCGAGGTGTCTATAGTCTAAAAGACTGTGTGATGCTGGAAGAATTCGGCACGTTAGAGGAATCGATGTGCTTGCGTGACTCAAGGTGACGCTTCACATCCACCATGGGAAATTGTGAAGTCCAAATCGCAAGTGGTACACCTTGCACAATTTACTCCTTTAGCCGAAGGTCGTATGCAGGGGAATTTTTCCGAGTATTTTTTTTCGGGACTTTAGACCAAGTTTTTTTTCTTTTTCACATCTTGTCCAGAACTTTCTGCTCCACGTTTCGGCATTTTCGTAGCTACAACTTCAAAAGGACGCCAACTTCGCGCTGAATGGTAAAGATGGTGAAACGAATTGCGCATGACCGGAAACGCATCTTGAAGATTACTGGTTATACGCTCGGCGCCGTGCGTGTCTGTACATAAGCCGATTTTTTTCGTCCGTTTTTGTTTGTTTGTTTGTTTGTTTTTGAAAACTTTCAATGCGTAATTTTTTGGCTAAATGCGTAAGATTCATCACTTGGGCGTAATAAATTACGCGAAATGCGTAATGGTTGGCAGGTCTGGAAATCCTACCAAGTTTTTACTGTAAAAATCTGCCTGGTTCATAAAGTTTGAAGATAAATCCAAAACAGGCTGCTGATGCTAGGAACAAAGTCATATATAGAACAGCTAATACATTAATTCCACATCATCAATACTTACATATTCCTCAGTGAGGTTCAAGAGATGATCTTTACAATCATACACAGCATCCTCTGGCCCGGTGATGGTAACAAGGTCTGGATCAGAGGAGTCACTGCGTGGGAAATGTCCACATTGTAGTCATCCATGATGCGGCGCACCGCACGCCCCTTGCTGCCGATGATACGTGGGTGTACACGATGGTCGATCAACACCTCCTCTGTCACACATGTCCTCCTGCAGAGTGAGGAGGCAAATTAAGTAATACACCATGAAGATTGAAAAGAACAGAATGCACATGTTTATAGCCAGTGTCAGTGTGACAAAGTGAATAAGCTGCATAAATTGCAACAAGTTTGATAGATGGACATGTAAACTTTTCAATTTCTGCTCCCCTCTTTACAATTAACAACCCATCTGCTCATTGTGTGTGGCCATACATTTTGTTCCAATATGAGAACTGGAAAGCTGTAGGCATTTAAGTGCTGCATTTGATGGCATCTGTTACAGCGAAGAAGTCTGCAATCTGTCATGTAATTCAATCAAGCCCAAAAAGTTCTTAATAATAATTTTTCAGCTTTTAATAAGCATGACTATGAATGATGATGACAGGAGACTGTCCATTTAATACAAATTTGCTTATTCAGAAGTCCATGTGCCACTGAATCTATGACAGCTCAAAATGCAGCTCGGCTGCCTGGGATTGTTTGCACTCGTGTCAACCTTCTGTGAAAGTGTATGAGATGAGCAAGAAGTGTGAAGTAATGGTGTTTTATGGATCAAGTACAATTTTTTCAGCTCAAGGCAACTGACTGCATCGGTCAGAAATCAACATCAACACTATACAGATACACAGCAAACTATATTACAAGGTTTTTACAAATTCAGGGCACTGTAACCACATTTTCTTTTGCATTCACAACAGATAGACGAGTTTGTCTAGTGCCCTATATTAGGTTTAAAAAAAAAAAAAAAAAAAAGAATCGGTTTAGGTATAAATACCAAGCAGCATCTCTAGCTAAAAAATGTCTGTCATGTAACTTTCAAGATCTCTTCAATACAAAAAACTGGTCATACAAAAAAACTGACACTGTGGGGTCAATGTTAACCTACTACTGCGGGCTGTATTATCATTATAGGGTATGTAAGTATTAAGATCCACAACATCTAAAAACTCTGCCAATGAAGTCCATAATCAGAAACATTACCAATACTGAATTACCCATCCCATCCATTTCTTCGCAGGAGTCAATCTCACTGCTCTGTTCATTCATTTTCCCATCCACTCACCAACTCCTTGACGATGCTAAGGATTTCATCGCGGGCATGCTGAGCATTCTGCTCATAGCCAGTGATGGTGATCAGGCTCTGGTTCTCTTCGTTGCGATCAGGAAACTGCACGTTGACATCATGGTCAGCTCGAATCTTGCTAATGACGGCTCCTTTTCGCCCAATGATCTTGGGGTGATGGCGTGGATCCACCTCCACTTGCAACTGGAAACTCTTCAGAGCCTGAGACAAAAATTAATACAATGTTAAATGACAGTCTGGCCCTTTGTCTGCTGTCGTTTGAAACAGAACAAAATCAAGGAAACAAAAAACACTCCCTAAACAACATACACATGACTTTTTCTTTTTCTAAAAAATTTCCTGAGGAGAAATGTCGACAATGTTTTGCATATTCAAACTGAAAATTTCATTTTCTTTTAAAGTTCTTATCTTCTCAGCAACAGACCTGTTTATCTAAAAAAATATTTCTTTGGCATGACTCAATGACATATTCCCCCTCCTTCCACATTCTCTTTTCTCTCTTTTTTCAAGAAACAAGCAAGAAACAGAAGTAGAAATGCCTGCGTGTGTGTGTGTGTGTGTGTGTGTGTGTGTGCGAGTTGAGGTTCAAAATGAGGTTCAAAGTGCAGGGGAGGGAGGGGATAATGGGAAGAGAAGAAATGTATGGAAAGAGAATACTCACAAAAGATGAAGCCAAAGGAGGTAAAATTTCTCGGATAAATTAACAGGTAATGAGGTAAGTTGGAAGCTGGAACTCTATAGATATTGACTGAAAACTGGAAACTTAGAAATGACCACAATGATCGATTTTATTTTTCTTGTCACAGTGACTCTGTAAACAAAATCTGTTTGCTTTTCTTTTTTTTTTTCAGCCCCCCCCCCCCCCCCCCCCCCCCCCCCCCCCCCCCCGGCAATCAACCTGACCTGTATTTGTACGCCCAATAAAGTGTATTATACACCAGCAAACAAGTCCAGGTTTGCATTCAAACAACAGAGGCCCCAGATATGGTATCATTCACCACATGTATCAATGTGAGTTGATTTAAACTGGTTTCCAAAACAGCCTTTAGTCCACTATCAGACCTGATGTATTTCTGGCTGAAAAACACATTTCACAACTTGACAGTAGCCTTGACCGATTCCGATTGCACTTGCGAAATCGCACTCAATTTTGGAAAATCATCTCTCTTCACTAAAATTTTTTGACAAATTCTGATTTACCCAAACCATAGATGAACATTACATTGTATGGCTATTTATGCCATAGTGGTGTTAAGGTGCTTGAAAAACTTATATGGAAGTTACACCAAATTTGTCAGGGTAAACAGGTTTGTTTGCTGCCCCACAAGTAAATCCTACCAAAACAGATTCTCTCTCTCTTTCTCTCTCTCTCTCACACACACACACACACACACAAATCACAGGCAGAAAGCTTTCAACAAGGGAAAAATATACCCACCCTGTCTTCTCTCTCAGCATCCAAATGGGCCACACGTTCTTCAAGAGCCTTGCGAGCCCGCTCCACATTTTCAGGAGGGCCACTCACACGAACTATGTCACTGTTCTCGGAAGGAGGTGGGATAGAGATGTTGACATCAAAGTCCTGCATCATGCGACGTACATCGCGTCCCTTCTGGCCAATGATGAAGCGGTGGTAGTCAAAGGGCACAGGCACTTCCACTGTGATGGGCACCAAATCCTGATGGTCACAGAATGATTATATATTAAGCCACTGAAAGCATGAGGACCTTAACTACTAAACTACAATCCTTGTCTTTCAATTTCAGAGTTGTTAAAGCCTGCCTAGGCTACCACACAGGACCTTTTCAGGGTTCTTACCATGCATGAAGAGAAACCGGTAAAGATTCCCCGTACACAGACTTCTCATCCAGTGCACTAGTCACATTTTTTGTTCCTTGCACTTGCACACACTCTAAATTGTGAAAATGTCCTTGAATATCATTTTGTATACTCATGTTCGCCATGTCATAGAATTAAACGAAGCCATCAGTTCTGTTTAGTTGGCAAGTTACCTATCCTAAATTCAGTCCACATTATATCAGAATCCAGAACTGATAAAGCCAAAAAAAAAAGGGTCCCTTTTTTATTTTTTAACATACTCCGTTTCAGTTTATGAAGACTGCAGTTTTTTTTTGTCAGTCTTTGATCTAAGCCTATTCAGGTCTGAAATGGCCTTTCTATCACCAGAAAATTCTAGCATATGTAATACATATTATTGCCTCCCTTTGACTATAGAAAGAGAATTTTTCATACTGCAATCAGACTTATGAGGTGGGGCGTCGTGAAAAATCCCCAAAACACAGCAGCAGTGACTGCAATTCTATCAAACAGCCCACTGAAGCAACCACTATCCTCCTGGTATTAAAACACTGCCCTAATATTTACCAACCATCTACCTTTAAAAAAAAAACATATGTGCCTATGCACTTAACATCAAACATTTAATATCTGACAACTAATCAAAATAAACAAGGTCCACATAGGAAGACGGGTTAAAAATTCCACGACTTCCATTTTGACTAATTTCCATGACTTCCATTTTGACTAATTTCCAAGACAGCAAATTAGCTGTTTTCACACACAAGATGTATTCCTATTCAATCATGTCCACTTGAATACTTTCAATCCCATGACTCCCAATGACTTGAGACCATAATCCCATTATTCTCCAGTCCTGGAAAAAACGCTTGTTTAAATTCACGACTTTCCAAGATTTCTATAACACACATGAACGCTGCTTTAATCATGAAGGAATGGACGACATCTACCCTGAACAAGACAAAGACTTACCAGCAGGGCTTTCTTGGCAGCCTCACAGTTTTCAGGTTTTCCTGTGATGACAATTATGTCAGATTTGCGTGTTCCTTTGTCAGCGCCATCCTCAGAACTGACATCTCCGTTAGCAACATGCTCCTCCTCATCCTCTGCACGTCCTAAGAGACAGGAAGACAAATCCATTTGACCAACTCTTTGTTGTTGCAAATGTAACAGGATGAAACACTCTAAGTTTCAGAATTTTTGACACAGAACTTTCAAGTCTTGATTAATCACTCAGAGATAATGAAAGTAATGCAATAAATGAAATGGACAGAATTGCTGAACGACCAAAAAGCTTGCTGTAGTAAAAGAAAGATATGCTTAAAACAAGGGAATTCGATGAAAACAAACAGTTGGAATTAAAAAAAAAAAAAAGAATACCATTAAAAAAGAACCCACACACAATGTAAACCTGTTGACAAGATAATTAACTATAGCAAATGTAACATACGGTATGCTAAAACTTTTATACCTCAATCAGCACAGCACCAACAAGAAATGATCTAAATTGCTCAAGCCGCTTCTGAGCACAATACTAACATTTTCAAAAACTTTAAAGACTTCAAAAACAGAAGAATTCTGGGCATTTCTCGACTTTTCACTCATCTCTTTTCCACACATAAGAAATGTTCCACACACAATGTAAACCTGTTGATAAGATAATCATCTATAGCAAATCTAACATATGGTATGCATTCATCCTTGCAATTTTGAAAGCTTTTATACCTCGATCAACATAGCACCAACAAGAAATGATCTAAATTGCTGAAGTGCTGCTTCTGAGCACAAAACTAACATTTTCAAAAATAAAGGAATTTAGGGCATTTCTTGACTTCACTCATCTCTTTTCTACATAAGAAATGTTCAAGCTAAATTTGATTTTTTTCCACATCAATTATAAATCAATTATCCACAACTTCTATGCTGCACAATACTTCACTTTTCCACATGAATTTTTTGCACAGCTGAACGTAATCGTTTCTAATCTTGAAAACCTAATGGTTAGCTTTATACCAACATTTTCTATGGAAAAATTCTTATGTGAAGCTAGGTTTGTTTGAAAGAATAAACACTTCCTGTTCAGATTTTGGCAAAATGAGTGCCAACAACTGCCAAACTTCAATTTGCTATAAACTCAAAAAATAAAAAAAAAAAAAAAAAAAAAAAAAGAAAAATACTGTGAAAGCGTTAGATGTACTTCTCTCATCCACTCTCACAATTCTTTCAAAATAACTATCATAATTTAATAAGAAATATTGTACAATCAGGTTGAAGAAAAGAAACCACACAATACCAAACAAATCTGACAGATCAAGCCTGATATTTACAGAGTAATGAGATCCTTTAAATCGGTATCACATATGATGCGCACACACAACAGACACCCACACACAATTCAGTGATGTGTAACACATCGGACACCTGTGAAAAACAGACACCTGTGAAAAACACTTAAAGTTAAGAAGAAACTGCAGTCACAAAGATCAACATGAAAGTTAACAAATAAGCTTGGAATGGCAAAATTCTCCCAAAAGACAAAGAAACTGATATTTGACAGATCAGACCCTCTGACAGCTGGCCAGCATCCAGACAGAAAGGAAGAACACTTGCTGGCAAAATATTTTGGGATCCCCACAGAGACACATGGCTCTCCTCGACATCTGATGGGAGAGCATTTAAGAAACAGATCTGAAAATTTCAAGAGTAAGACAACAGATAGAACAAAAACCCTTACAAAAACATCTTTAGAAAGTGAAGAACATCTACTCCAACTTCTTATCTCTTGGACACAATCTTCAGGCTTGACTCCCTAAAGATTTCCACTCCAACATGTTTTATTTGCCTTGATGATTCCGAGGTTGCCTGATGCCAATATGTTGCAAGACAGTTCAGCCATATGTTTTCTTCATTCTGTCTAATCAGTGCTCATGGCCTTCTTTTTCTAGGGTTTTCAAACAAGGTTTGCAATTATTTCAAATAATTTCTTTGCCTGTAATACATGCTTTACCTTACTTGAATGTTCTCTAGTTTTGTCTGAGGCTAATGTATTAATACAGCCAAGTCGGCCACTTTCTACAGTCTCACTAACTAGTCTGCACTTATGACCTTAAAAATTTTTTAACTAAGTTTGCCATTTCAAACAAAAAAACATCAAGAACTTCAAATTTTCATAGGATTGAAGACCTTGAATAACTGTTTAATCCTCATGGAAGATATAGGAGCCTGACCCTCGGATATAATGCTGAGGGACTTCATTTCAGGCTTACCACCATCGTTTTCCTACATCGTCGTTTTCCTACAGCACAACAGATATTCTTAAACGCGCAGTGAGTTCTAAAGTTTTACATACAAAACATATTTTCTTCAAATTCAGCGCGATATATCACTGCTTTCACATTACTGATGAATGCAATTAAGAAACTAGCAGAATTGAAAAAAAAAAAAAAAAAAAAAAAATGTATAATTCAAAATTCACCAACAAAACAATCCAGAAGGTACTTTTGACTCCAGGTTATCCAAAGATGACAGCAGTTTTGGAATTCAGTGACCATCTCAGAGAAAGGAAAAGGAGACAGAGGCGGAGAGAAAGTGGGAGGGAGGATGAAGGGGAGAAGAAGGGGGAGGGGGAGGGGGGGACAGTGAGACGGAGAGTGCGAGAGCCAAACCAATAACACACAGCTTCAAGCATAATGCGTATCAAATGCACTGAACAACTCATCAATGACAGAATCACAACATTTTTCTCCTTATTCCGGCCTTTGTTGACCACCCCCCCCCCCCCCCCCCCCATTATTTATTCACCGTTGATGAACACCTGCAATCTTGCAGCCAAGACACAACTTGAATGTGAAACGAACACAGCTGTAAAAACACTGGAACCTTTGCATACAATGTAAGCAAACTGGAGAGAGGCTGAGGGTGAAATTTTTCACCTCAGTAGGTCATGCCAGCCTTCAGATGTACACATGGAGAGATGAGAGACAGAAAATTAACCAATCTTGTCAAGCACAGGCTTTCTCATTCCCACTTGAAGGATTCAGAATCAAAAGCCATGCCCAGGGAAAGGAAGATTCAGACACAGAGAGGAACAGTAAAAGCGTAACCATCACTGACTTGCCACGCACGAGACATCGACCGTTACCCATTCTCGTTCCCGTAGGAACCATACACATTCGGCACTCAGGGTACATTCCTGTGGTGCAAGGTATATCATAACACTGGTTAATGTGCTCTCTCTCTCCTCACTCACAAAGTCCGTGTACTAAATACTGACTTGTCACTGTACCACACTTACATTCACCCATTTGCGTCGATATCAGTTCTAGCATTTACTGAAACAGTAATGAATGGAACTGAATGTCTGGCATGCATGAACATAAATGCTTAATCACGCATGAAAATGGGCAAAGGAAAAAAAAAAAAGGGGGCATGATCGATATGTATGTGCAACAATCCTAGTCTGTGGTTGGAGGATATAAGCTCATGTCACATGACAATGTTTCTAACTAAGCACTTTCAGAACAAATGTCCAATTTAAAAATCTGTCATAAAGGTATGCCGAACAAAATGCCCTAGTTCAAGTGGGCAAATAAACACCAGACTGCTGCAGAGGATTAACCACTATCGAGATTCATCTACTGAATTTTCAACTGGTTTCTTTCAGCATTTAACTTCGTATCCCCCAAGACACTTTGGAACCGATTTATGAGAAATAAAGCTTTAAACCTTGATAAAGACTCTGAAATGTACCTGCCAATTTCTGGTCTATTTGATTATTAACATTGCTAACACAATGATCTGTCAACCAATAGAAATTTTCTGCAGTTCATGATGGCCTCATTCACCAATGCAGTCAGTCTCTTTTCTCAATTGTTGAGGTTGGGGACGAGTGCAGAAAAGAGGAAGGTGGGGGGGGAGCAGTAGGAGGAAAGGAGAATTCTTTTATGTGAGAGTGGGACAGACGAAATTTGCCAAGAACTGGCATGCCTGTGTTATGTAAGGTGCTTTAGACAGGAAGATAGAGATATCAGTAAAGTACACATCAAGCAAGGAATTACTCCTAAGCCAACGATAAAGGACATCAAAATGTCCACTCATGTATCATAAAATCTGAATAATTTCTGAATAATTTCGACAATATCTATAAGAACATAAGCAAAGCACCTCCAAATTACCTCAATGTTACCATGAAAATTTGTGAATAACTTGTATAACTGTAAAAAATATCCCCAATCTCTCATCAAATATTAACATCTGATAATAGGAATTATGTCATTTAAGAAGAATAAAACAATTTTAAAATGAAAAAAAAAAAAAAAAACGCAAGATTTGATCTGAAGCTTATGATTACAGAGCCATATTTTCCCAGTTCGGCAACAGAGTCATGCTGATGTGTAATGAAATGACATTTCATTATCACCTTGTTACCACTGTCCCAAACTAAAGGTGATTTGCAATTAATTGTCTTCATTAATGGTTGAATAGTTAGTATGTACTCATAAGCACATAGAACACACTTACGTCCATTAGGCATGGGTTTGTCTGGAAACTTGATGCCCACTTCATGCACACGGGTGATTTCACGGACATGTGAGCCCTGAGCACCCATAACGGTGCGGTGATACTGCTGGGAAATGATGCACTCCACCGTCACTTGGGCTTCCTGCCAAGGAAAGGTCACCATAGTTCCAAGAAAAAAGTCAGGCCACCACACAAATAAAAACCTATCATCCATAAACGACACCTGATGCAACCTTTTCAACATGACTGAACTACTGCAAACACAATCAAAAGCTTGAATCCTTCCAAAGTTGATTTAAAATACTTCCAACTATGCATGCCATGTCCACACACAACAGCGGATGCACTGAAGAAATTTTGTTAAAACATAACGCTGAACGTTTTCGTTCAGTCCGCCTCAAATGTCCTTCTACTTCTACTTGTGAAAAAATCCTTCTACTTCTACTTGTGAAAAAGAAAGTAACTTGCCAGGTCAGCGACAATGTCAGCAATTTTTTTTCTGGCCCCTTCAACACAGTCCTTGGCCCCCTTGATCACCACGCGCTCGCTCTTCACTCCGCTCCGAGGGAAGCTAACCGTCACCCCACCATACTCCTCAGCAATGTTGCGTAGGACTTCTCCACGTCGTGCCACAAAGTAGCGGTGGTGCTTCATGTCCACGTTCATCTCAGATTCCACAATGTTATCCTGGAAACAGAAGTTTCTGTCGTGCAACTCTAAATAACAGATTTTTCAATAATATTCAAACAAACATTGAAATTTCAAGGTGATGCTGATAACAGTTCTGGGCAATTACCTACCTGCTTCATTTACAGCTCTGTCAAAAACCAAGTAATAATGTATATATTGTTATTATGTACTAGAAAATAATATAAAAACTGCTCCAACATACTATACCTTATACAGCTCACATTCATGAAAAACGTGCCTTCAAAGAATCTAGTAGAGATCACTAATGGCACGCTTTTCAGCAATCGAAACCACTTACAAAGAATTCCTCATCACATATCAAATCGAAGCCATCAGTGTTGCAAGAAGCCTGAGCAAATACCATGACTTGTGAGAAAGAGAACAGGGAGGAAAAAAAAAGGAGAAGAAGCTGACCAGTTCTTTGATGGCGTTCTCCAGCTCCCGTTTGGCTTTCTTGACTTCATCCTCCTTCCCATCAAAGTGATGATCTCCTGATCTGGATCCCCACTGCCAGGGAAGATGATGCGTGCCCCGGTGTTCTCTCTCACCTCACACATATGCATCACCCACTCATTTTTCCACATTAATCCACTTACAGAGGATTTCTGTTCACATAATCCTGGCATACTGTCAGCAAACTGGATTGTAAAAAAATCCAAGAAACCGGTGAGAGGGAAGGGAAGGGGGACTACAAATTTCACCACTTGAAAGTCTACAACTGTCATATATCTATGCTGCACAGCACAGCATAAGGTAAAAGTCACCACTGCCCAGATAAATCTCTATTTAATCCAAATGGCATCTCACTTACAAAAATCCATTTTCCAAGATCTGATTACAAATCGTTAAGAAAACTATACACAAACAAAATGCCACAAAACCCATTCAATCATTTGTCAGATTTTAAAAACAATTCACATAACACACATACAACAAAATCCATCCAACCTTTTTGATATTGGCACCTCCACGTCCAATGAGGAACTTGTGATACTGAGGCTTGGCTCTTAGCTCTGCTGTAAAACTAGATTCTTTCTGCAATGAAATCAATCAACAGATACAGAATGACACTCATGTCAACACAACTTTGCAGAGGTATAGCACAGTGTGTAAAAATCATCTTTCCTCCCTCTTTCATGTACATTAATACGTACCAAATGCTTTGCCCCAAAACAAGAATATATGTGTGTGCAACACTTATCGGAACAGATGACAGTAAACTAATTTTCAAAAGACACACCACAATGAACAGCACTGAACGGTGAATACCCATTTCAAGCTTAACTCACTAAAAGAATCCAGATCCTAGGAGAAGTCTTGCCTCAGATAAACTTAAATGAAAGAGGATCAAAAGAAAAACAAAACCATGAAACATCATTACTAATTGCATGCATATAAATAAAATAAACATCAGTGGACAGGAAAAAAAAAAAACATGAAAATCATATCCGATCTTGTCTGACGACAATAACATTGATACGTTTCTTGAAGAATACATCGACTGATAGGTTTCTTGAAGAATACGCCTAAAGTGCTCTCAACAGCATGGGAAGGCATCAGGATATTATTTTAGACAAGACTAGGTTTAGGTAACAGAGTATGTCACGGGCACGCATGGACTGGGATGGGCATGTGACCAAGGATGTCGTCAAGTAGAGGGGACGGCAAACTACAGTATCTGTCCCACTACACATATCTAAGAGATGTTATCAAGTAGAGAGGATGACCAACTAAAAGTCTTTGCGCCATTACACATATATTAATGAAAAGCGCCTATTCTCTAAAAATTAGGGCATTAAGCACTTTACATAACCAACATAATAAAGTTATACAATAAGACATGACAAGCCAACAAGACAGGAATTTATCTTACACAAAAGCAATAACAAGGAACATAGTGCAAACACACCACATAAATGTATAAACATAAATCAAGCAGCCTACACAACCCCCCCCCCCCCCCCCGTTCATACATAACCACACACCCACGCTCACAGACACGTGCATGCACACACTCCCATCAACACAGCCTGCACACACGAGTGACACAACCACCAGGTGCTCACGCATGCACGCAAAAACCCACTCAGGCACTTGGAAGACGGATTGGGAAGGGGGAGGGGGAAAAAGGTTACAACAGTTGAAAGAAATTTGTTTTCATGGCAGATTCGAAAGAGGGTGAAGGTAGAAGTTTTACACTGATGGGAAGTGTATTCCAAAGAGCAGGTCCCTGGGAGGACAGAACGTTGACCAAAGATTTTGTTCTGACAGAAGGAAGGTCCAAGAGGCGGCTGTCGGCAGAGGAACGAAGTTAACCATAATTATGGGGTGTAGATGTGGAGGATGTCAGATACATGTTGTGGTCCAGTACCGAAAACAGCAGAAAAACAGATAGAAGCCAGCTTGTCGTCAATTCGACTTTGAACAGAACTGGAAGCCAGTGGATGAATTGCAACAGAGGAGTGACATGTTGATGTTTAGATGCTTTGCAAACAAGCCTGGCAGCACTATTTTGGACTTTCGGTAGTTTATCAAGTAGATACTTTGGTGAGCCAGTCTCTTGCTCAGGAGACAGTTGCAATAGTTCAGCCTTGAGAGAACTAGAAAAACAAACCAGAGTTTTTGTGTGTTTCTGTGTAAAGGAGGTGTCTGATTGAACTGATCTTACATATTTCCAGATACGCTGCCTTACAAACATTAGACACGTGGTGCTTGCAAGAAACGGTGGAATCAAAAGTCACACCAAGGTTATGAGCCTGGGATGAGAGCTGAGTATCAGAACTTCTGATGCTGATGGAAGAAGGGAGGGAAGGTGATCTTGTTTTTGGAGGAGCAAGGACAGAACTTCAGTTTTGTCATCATTCAGCTGCAACTTATTCAAAGTCATCAACTGCTTCAAATCATGGGAACAGCTTTGAATATCACTGACAACATCCTTGGGTTCAGATACAGTGTTTGGCTTGTGCATCTGAGTGTCATCAGCAAAGCTCTCATGCAGCAGTGAGTGCTGTTCAATAATGTCGAACACAGGTCTAACATACAGAGCAAACAAAACTGGCCCACCGACAACAATTGTCCGGGAACGATCACCAAGATAAGACCCTCACCCACGCATGAACGGAACTAATGCCAATGAAAGTTTGGAGTCTAGAAAGGAATGTCATGATCAATGGTGTCAAATGCTGTGGAAAGATCTAAAAGAGAGAGAGAGAGAGAGACTTTGTCATCATCAAGGGCAAGGAGGAGATCATTCACAACTTTCAGGAGTGCGGTCTCTGTGCTATGGCCAGTCCTGTAAGCAGACTGGTGAGGGTCATTCAACTCGTTCTGAGTAAGATGAACTGAACAAGTACAATTTTCTCTTGGACCTTGAGACATTATTGCTACCTCAACTTACTTTCTCATTGACCAGGTCCAGCAGTTGTTTACGTGCGCTCTCCACATCATCTTTGGGTCCCCTGATGACCACTTTGTCACTGGTGTTGCCCTCCTGTGGGAATCTGATGATAACGCCTCCACAGTCCTCCATGATAGCCCGAATCAGTCTCCCCTTGGCTCCTATGATAGAATTGTGCAGCCGATGAGGAATTTTCCAAAGTCGTTTCCTTTATGTTTGCCTGGAACACACACCTTTCTCAGATAAATTTTCCCCGTTTTTACTCATGGTTAATGAAACAAGAGAAAAATTCACACTATTTTAGTTACAGCATTATCATTCTAACAATGAAAACAGTACAACCATCTCCAATACAAAGAAGCATGGTCTAAACGATGTACATATGTAGTCTAAAATTAATGTGCTATATAATTCACTTACCAGTTCCCTCTGAATAACTTCAATCCTCTTTTTGGCAGTTTCTACGTCATCCTTTTTGCCAGTGATGGTTATGTATTCAGAATCAGTATGTTCCCCTGGAAGATCTATGCGGGTACTGGTCTCTTCACGAATCTGAAATCAGAGTCCATGCCATGCAAATGAGCTAAATGCTTTGTATTTCTCACACACACACAAAATTCAAAACATGGTGCAGGAATGTACACTTCACCCTTCCCTGCGTTTTCTCTTCTGCTAGTGACCACTAAAAACTCAAGTCTTTCTGAGCTTTCTGTGCTAGCTGAAACAAAGTGATCACTGCTCCATTATGACCACCACCAGCTGCCCACAGCCAGCGACTGGTAATCGGCAGAAACGCTGCACCAGTGCATTACTGTTGCCGTGTCTAGTCAAATTTCTGATATACCATGCCTGTGAGCGCTATGCTGTCAATGTTTCCTAATCATGTACCCCCTCTTCCCATCCCTAAAACAGACTTCCCAACTTTGTGAAGCAGTAAACAGAAAATCACTTTTGAACATGAACAAGTTCATACCATAAAATTGGAATCACAGACTACACCGGAATAAAATGGCTTGTCTTTGAGATCAGTTAAATTCAGAAATCCTTGGTTAACATACAGACCGATATGCACCAGATTTTTGATGCAAATGTCAATTAGCAACCAGACATTTAATAGTATGCAAATGCACCAAAGTTAGTCTTCTACGTAAAAATCGCCATAATGTGTGTACTGGTTTTTTTGAGCCATTACCTATGAAAATGAAACACTAGTCTTAGTGTTTTGTGCAGTTTGACATTACTGTGACATTAGTCTTAATTCTTTTCTTTTCTTTTCTCCCTTCATCTTTACAGTTTTCTTCAGTATGGAACATAGCTGCTCTGGACAGACACTACAAGATGATTTTATGAATTTATATGTCGGACATTATGATCCAAACACATACCTTACAGTAAATCGCCATAATGTGTGTACTGTTTTTTTTTGAGCCATTACCTATGAAAATGAAACACTGTTAGTCTTAGTGTTTTGTGCAGTTTGACATTACTGTCACATTAGTCTTAATTCTTTTCTTTTCTCCCCTTCATCTTTACAGTTTTCTTCAGTATGGAACATAGCTGCTCTGGACAGACACTACAAGAATGATTTTATGAATTTATATGTCGGACATTATGATCCAAACACATACCTGACAGTAAAGCAAGACAAAATCCATTAATCTGATCAGTACTTTGCACAGAAAAGTATAGTACTGACAGAGTTTCACTCTGCTTCTTCTTGGAGGGGTCATTCCATTATCTTACATTTCTTATTGTGGTGTATGTTATCAGCAACAAACGGCTGTCAGTCAGCTCCGTCAGGCCGAAGTTTTTGTGGCCAATGCAGTATAAGATAGTCACGTGACGCCCACCCTTTCCGCCTACGGAAGATGCCGAAGTTCGTGTACTGTACGTCATTCAATGAGGCCTGCGCGCAAGGCAAACCCCCAGGGAACTTGGCGCTAGAGGGGAAGGTAGGGCGGGCATTAGAGTCTGACATGGTAAGTATACTTAGCCAAACAGGGAGTATAACACAAACTCCCCCCATTTGGCGTCGTATACTATACCATGTCAGACCATAGCAGAATTTAAAGTAATAGGAGGAGGGCCGAGCGCCCTAATGGTTCCTGGGGTAGACCGATATGGCTGCATTGGCCGCCACAAATGAAATCCCTTTAGAACCATCAGCCCTGGTCATGCGGATGTCCCTTAAATAAAAGTTTATGAAAGGGTTCTCCGAACGCCAGTAGGCTGCCTCCAGGAGATGGCGCACGGGGACAGAGTGCTGGAACGCTGAGGACGTGGCCAGCGCTCTGACCTCATGGGCTCGGGGTGACAGGGCTGGGAGGTCTTTGTACGCCTGGGCATAGGCAGATCTGTAGTATTGGATAGCCACCTAGAGATAGTGCCCGCCGATATGTCCTTCTTGTTGTTGGGGTTGATGGAGATAAGAAGGCGCGTCGCTGCGAGGAACGCCTGGGGCGGGAACGCTCCCAGTAGTATCTGAGGCACCTAGAGGGGCACAGGTCCATGTCCCCCCCCCGCTCGTTGCCTAAGATATCCGCTAGAGAGCGGATCAGGAGGGAAGGAGAGGCTGTGCCCGGTTCCTGGTTCTTCGCTAGGAACTCAGGAAGGAACTTAAGTGAGACCGAGCCGTCTCTGTGAAAGGCGATGTCCCGAGGGTCCCCGCTGAGGGCATGAATCTCACTTCGCCTTCTGGCTGAGGCCAGGAGAGAAGGAAGGTGGTCTTGAAGGAGAGGAGGTCAAAGGGAATGGAGCGGAGGGGCTCGAAAGGGGGTTTTCTGAGGGCGCCTAACCAGAAAGAGGTCCCACAAGGGGGCGCGCCTAGGGGATGAGCTTCCCGTAGGCAACCCCCCCCGTGATAGTTCTCTGAGTAGAAAGTCATTGTCGAAAGATGGGCCGCCGAGCTGTCGGATGGTGGTGCATACGGCCGATAGCCCCCGAATGGAGCTAGCCGAGAGTTTTAAGGAGGACGAAAGGTGGGATAGGAAATTGCCTAGCTGGATGTTGGAGGGGTGTAGGTAGGGGACCGAGTTAGCCGTGCACCACGTGACCATCTCTCCCATCTGTAATTATAGAGGGACTCTGTGCTAGCCCTACGAGAGGCCGAGGCCAAGTCTCTCGTAGTCCCTGCGATGCTCCCGCTTTCTGTCAGGGTCTCTAGGACAGACCGGGGTCTGTCGGCGGGGGCGGCGGGGACCGGTGGTCGCAATTTGGCTGGCATAGAAGCCAAGCGTGTAGGCGAAGCATCCGGGGATTGGAGTGAGGGAGGCCCGAGCGAGGTTGTCTGAGCAAGTCCCACCGAGGGGCTAGCTGAGAGGGGAAACGTGAGTTAGGGACCTGAGGTCCGGGAACCACGACTGAGTCGGCCACCATGGGGTTATGAGGATGAGTTTGGGTCTCTCCAGCCTGGCCTTCCTGATCACTTTGTGAAGTATGGGGAAGGGGGGAAAGGCGTAGGCGACAAGTCCCGTCCAGGGAGGGAGAGAGAGCGCATCGACCGCGTACGCGGGGGTCCGGGACTGGAGAGACATACATGGGGAGTCGATGGTTGAACCGTGTCGCAAATAGGTCGACCATGGGCTTGAACCAGTGATCCCAGACAGTGGTTAGTGTCAGCTTGTTCAGGGTCCACTCTGTGTGCAGAAGGGTCCCTGACCGGCTGAGAGTGTCTGCCAGGATGTTCCGTGTCCCCGCTATGTGTCTCGCACGGAGGGTGGTTCCCCGTGCGTGGCACCCAGCGAAGGAGGGCCTCTGTCCTGAGAGAGAGGCCGATGGAGTGAGCCCCCCCCCCCCCCCCCCCCCCCCCCCCCGTAATGGGCTACCGACGTGTTGTCCGTGAGGAGGAGAACCAGTCGGTGCGAGATTAGATGCTGGAAGTGGAGGAGGGCCAGTCTGACCGCTTCCAACTCTAATATGTTGATGTGGAGGCGAGCCATCTGTGTGTCCCCACATCCCCGAGGCATGACTGTCCCCCAAGTGGGCCCCCCAGCCCGAGTTGGAGGCGTCCGTGTATAGCTCGAGGGACTGAGTTGGGAGAGAGATCGGAACGCCGGTGGTCAGGGTGGACGGATTGAGCCATTCCTCCGTGGCACCCGAGAACCAGGGGCCGAGGGGAATGGTCAGGTCCCAGCGGTCCGAGGTCTGGGACCAACGACGACGGAACTCCCTCTGCAGCTGGCGTTTGGGGACCCGACCCAGCGGAATGAGGGCAGAAAGGGACTCCATCATCCCTAAGAGGGAGGACAGAGTTCTGGCCGAGGTGTGCGAGGCTTCTCGGAGGCGCACGATGAGGTCCACAATCCGGGCGGACCTCTCCGGGGTCGGGGCGACCTTCATGGTAATCGTGTCGAAACTCATGCCCAGGAAAGAGAACCTCTGACTGGGAATAAGTTCGCACTTGAGGGGGGTTGATTACAAACCCCAAGGTGGAACAAAGGCTGAGGAGGCGGGGTGTGTGGGCCTGGCACTGAGCCTGGGAGGAGGCTAGGACAAGCCAGTCGTCGAGGTAAACCAGGAGGCGAATGTCCTCCTGCCTGGCCAGGGCGGCCATCTCCTTGACAACCTTCGTGAAGAGGAAGGGTGCCAGGGAGAGGCCAAAGGGGAGAGCTTTGAACTGGAACACCCGAGCTTGCCAGACAAACCGGAGGTAACGTCTGTGCGCCGGGTGGATAAGGATTTGGAAATACGCATCTTTCAGATCTATGGAGGTCGCCCAATCTAAATGGTGAATGGAGTCTCTGATCTGGAAGGGTGTGTCCATCTTGAACTTGGTATGTCTTAGGAACTTGTTGAGGGGAGAAAGGTCGAGGATGGGCCTCCATCCCCCCGAAGGTTTGGGATCACGAACAGGTGGGAGTAAAACCCGGGGTTGGCTGGAAAACTTCTGCGATGGCCCCCTTCTGTAGGAGGAGTTCGAGGACTTCCAGGCGGAGGGCCTCCGCCTGGGCAGGTGGGGGGTCGCTGGGGGACGGAGGAGGAAAACGCATGAGGGGAGGGCGACCGTGCGCCCAGGGTAGGCGAAACCCATCCTGAAGCACCGACACTACCCAGGGGCTGAGGCCCATACGTCGCCACTGGCGGGCATGCCGGGAGAGGTTTGCCCCCAGGGGAGCCGATGGTCCCGGGGGAAGGGGTACAGTGGGCCGGTGTCTTGCTGGGCAGGTTGTGCCAGTTCCATGCCCCCTACGGGAGTGTCCTCCAGTCACCTGCGGGGGCCGTGCTTGCTGGCCGAACCGAAAATTCTGGCGAGGTTTTGGTTTAGGCCTCTGCGAGTTAAGTGGGCGCTTGGCCGGCCCGGCGGTGTGAAATGCGGCTTGACGGGGGTACGGAGTGGGCCTGTTGGCCCTGGGGTAGGACCGAAAGGGGGGTCTGGAAGGGCGTGGCTGAGGCCGGGGGCGCGAAGGACGCCGCCTGCTTGCGTTCCTCGAGAGAGAGAGACATAGCCGAGGTGGAGTACTCGCCAAAGAGCGAGTGATCCTGGCCCGGGACACATCGTAGGGATGCCCTGAGTGCCGGGGAGAGCGAGGAGCGTGCAAGCACCGCGTCTCTAGCCACAAGCAGACAATTAAAATGGGTCGTTGCTGCTGCGCTGTCCGCCGCAGCCGACAAGTGATGCGATATCCTGTTGACTAGGTGTCGCATGAAGGGATCGCTGAACAAGCGAAGTTCGTCCTGGTGGGGTTCGGAGTTTGTATCCGAAGGCCCTGGGACGGCGCCGTCATCCCCAGGCCAGAGTACCTCCGCCCTCTGCAAGAGCATGCTAAGGTAGGCATGCCCTGCAGTGGTGTGTAAGATGCCCATCCGGGCTACTCGGTCCCAGTCCTTTAACGCCTTAAAGGAGACAGTGGCCGAAGTAGGGGGGGCCCGGTTGGGTATCAGGCGACAATCCGATTGGGAGATGGCCCACTCCCTGGTGCCGTGTCAGCAAGAGAGGGAGGTAACAGGGTGCTTCCTGCGGGTCCCAAGTAGGGCGCCGAAAGGGGCCGCATTGGGTGCCGGGGGGAAGGTCTTGACCCGGCGTGGGGACGGCGTCTGCACCCCTGGCGCGTTTCGCCGGACTCTCCCACAGTGAAGTGAGGGACTGAGGAGCTACAATCCTGAGTCTTGAGTGTTGGGGGCTGGGGGCGGCCCAACGATCTCAGGAAAGGCCAAGATATCGGCAGAGGGAGGGGCGTCCCTCGACACCAAGTCCGGTCGAAACCGTTCAATGGTGTTGATGTCATAAAGTGATGAGAAGAGGTCCTCATCGTAGTCCTCCTCAGGCTGTGGGGAGTCTAATTCCTGGGAAGGGAGGTCTTCCTCAGGAGGCAAGTGCGCGGGTGCGCGAGGGTCCCGCCCTGGTAGGGTGGTGGTGGGGGGGGGGGGGGGGGGCGGGACCCTCGTGGCTCTATACTCGGCAGACGGGCTAGGGTGGGAGAGCCCGGACTGCCGATCGGACAGCGCCCGAGTGGGGACCCAGGTCGACCCAAGTCTGTGAGGTTGGGTGCCACAATCGACCAAATAGTTGTTCAGGTTGGGTGTGGGTATTAAGCCACTGGTCCCTCTCGGGGGCATAGAGCCACTGGTCCCCGGGGAGATAAGCGGGCTGTGGCGGCCCAGAGTACTGTGCAGGGACTCGCCGGGACCGGGGTAACCTGGGGCAGGGGGGGGGAATATATAATCGACCGTAGTATGTGGTCCCCCCCCCCCGGGAGCATGCCGGGCCCCAGAGGAATGGGGCAGGTTACCCGTGGTCCCGCTGGTAGATCCTCCCCCCCCGAGGAACGGGACCGAGGACGTTGCCCAAGTGGGGGGCCGAGTAGGTCGGGCCCCCAACGTCCTGAACCCCTAGGGGAACCTGCGACGGGCGAGCGGGGTTGGTCGGCCCGTCTTTGTGTATGATCACAACCCGGTGGATGCACTCGGTGTTCCCATACGCCCAGAGTTATGGACATGTGCAGTCGTGCCAAGACGTGGCCATAACACTGCATCCGGAGCTAAGGGGACGCTCCTCGTGCAGGGTGTTGGCTGCACCTGTGCACGGAGGGGGAGCGTCGTGAGACGGCGAGTCCAGATGGGGGGAAGAAGTGGACCCCCCTGTCTCATCTCATACATGCGAGTGACGGGGGGGGGTTCCAGCCCAAGGCCGTCACCCGTGCCTGTCCGCGGCCCGGCAAGGGTCCCCGGGGGCCGGGGGTCGCGCGTGACTCGGCATAGTAAGGTGATGAGTGTGTAAGCGCAGGAAAGCTAGAAGGCAGGGTGGCTGGGGGCGAAGCGGACTCCCGCTGGGAAGTTTTGGCTAGGGGGGGTCCCTTAAGTGGGGCCTTGCCCTTAGATTTCCTGGGGGCATGTCGAATGAAAGGCACTTAGCAATAGCCGCCGGTTGCCTTCTAGCTTTCGAACGCAACGGTCGTGCGTCCGTCGGTCGGGTAGAGGAGGGAGATTCCCGCGTCCCCTCCGCGGGAGGGTCATCTCCAACTACCGCGGCCGTCCGTTCTCCCAAAGAGAGAACGGTTCGCTCGGGGTTGGAACCAACTCGTGGGTCCTCCGGGAAAGAGCGCGAACCCTGCACGTCAGAGTTGTTGCTCGACCCAGCCGAGTCCTTCACCATATTGGGCGATGGCGCCGAGCGCGAACCGGAGCACACGATCGTAAGCGAGAAAGTCACGACGGTCGATCGAGGGGAATAACTAGGGCAATCGATCGATCGACCGTGCGCACACAAAAAAAAAATGAACAACGTACACAATGGAAAATAAGGAAAACAAGTCCGTACAGGGACACAAAGCGCAGCAGAAAAGGCGAAACTGCGCGTGAGAAGCGACCGTGACGTGGCGCAAAGTGCTGAGTAACGCCACGTGTAAATACCAGGACAACGGTCGATCGCGATCGTTGAGGACACGAAGGCGAGCGAGAATTTCTGGCAAATGAGGGAAGGGGGCAAAGGAATTAAATTGTGGACGAAAACAACCCCCTGTAAAATACTGGGGTATAAGTTGGTGACAAGAGGGGGAGACCGGCGCAAAACAAAATGGCGACGAGACAGGAGATGGCGACGAGACTGGCTCACGATCGTCGCACAGGAGGTTGTGGAATAAATGACGGCGAGGGAGAAAACGGAATTTAGTGGCGACTGGGCCGAAGGCGATTGAAAAGGGAGGCCGATGGATAAAGAGAGGCACCGAACCAGCGATGAACGCGGCGATGGAAAATGCCAATCAAGCTGAACCGGTGACGCGGAAAGCAGAACCGGGAGCACACAATCGCGAGAAAATTCCGAAAATAAGGTTAGAATGCTAGCCCAGCGATAACCTCACACGTCAAGATACTCTGAGGGATAAGCACAAGCCACAAATAAATGAGTTCAGAATGCGAACACAGCAATCTTTACACAAAGGCAAAGTATAGGCGAGACAGAGCACAAGACTTATCTTGCTTGGGTGACATACAGTACACGAACTTCGGCATCTTCCGTAGGCGGAAGTAGGGTGGGCGTCACGTGACTATGCGCAGGTAAGTGCATGCAGAAGAGGGTTAAAAAAAAAATTAGATATCTCGCTGTTTCTCTTTCTGTCCTCTTTATTGTTTCATTTTCAATTTCACTCTCACTCCATCTCTCCCTGGAAGTATGTGTGTATTAAAAAGACGCATATCACACACACCAAAGGAAAGTGTTTTCTTTTCTGACCGCGTGCGCGCACGTGCGTGTGCGCGCGCGTCTGCGCGTAAACGCAGCTGTCAACACTAGAATTTGCCATAATCTTCGACAAGGCAGGAAAACGAAAAAAAAAAAAAAAAAAAAAAAAAAAAAAAAAATTGAACAAAATCAACCAACCACAGTCGTACCTGTGCTGCCATTATTGTTCTTTCCAGAAATGGAGCAAATATCGTTTCGGCCATAAAACAGCTCTTAATTCTGGTTGAGTCCTTAGGAACATCAGCACAGTTTCAAGCAGTTCATCATCTGTACTGCTTGGACATGGACTGGCGTAGTTGATGTTTAGAGTGAGACATAGCCCCAGAATCTTCTATGGCAGGCCTCAGGCGAGAAAAGGCAATGAAGCTTGGCACTGTTTCAGCTATTCATACATGGTGCCTAGAGGGGATGTATATTCCAGCCCGAGTAAAGAGGGTGTAGCACCTGCATGCCAAGCTTGCTGTAAGGAAATGAGCAGGAAAGGCCGAGGTATGCTAACTCACGATGAGAATACAGGAAAGGGAGATTTCCTTTTTAAACAGCAGTCTGTCTGGAGTGCCATGAACCATAAAAGGTACACAAACAAAACTTTTGTTTTTAGTCATCTCCTTCAAACCTGCATTTACATCCATCAGATGGCATCTATACTTCTTTCTCACACTCACCATAGAAACAAAAAAAAAATGCATTTTCTGAATAATATGAAAAGAAAACAACAACAGACAAGAACAAAATGCCTTCCCACCTTTCGGATATTGGCCCGCCTTTACCAATGATGTTCTGTGAAAGTCCTTGAAGATTCGAACTTTGTCCTGGTAGTTACTTTCCAGCTGAAATAAAAACAACCTTTCTGAAACATCCAGTTCTTAGACAAATAATAAACAGGATATAAACAGAACCGGGCAGTGCTGAATAACCTTGTCTTAAGGTATACTGAGCAGACCTGTTTACCTTAAAATTGCTATTGGTGTCCTTTTCCACAAAAATTAGTGCATTTTCTACACAGAATGTGTTATGTATTCCATCTTAAACATTTTTGTAACAAGGTGGTGGTTGGAGGGTGGGACTCAGTTTCCTTCTGGCGTTGCACAAATGATGCCGACAGTGACTTCATTCTTGGTCTTGCAGTAACTAATGTTCAAACTTCATCCTCCCAACACACTTCTTTTATACCTGGCTTATCAGCATACCTTTGCACAAATTCATCCTCGCTCGTCCCACCGTCCCCCCCCCCCCCCCCCCCCCCCCCCCCAATACTTTGGGACCTACAATCCCCACTGCAGTTCTTATATATCTGCATATTGCTTCAAAAGCAGACATAACTCAATTACGTGCGAGAGTCAGCAAGGTTTGTTGCTCTTTGGTCAAAGCACTCAAACTTGCAAACCAAGACAAGAATGTGGTTACACTCTACAAGTGTAATAACTATTCAAGAACTTCATGTCTATATTCTTTCCTGACAATCTCTTTTTTTAACTTTGTCATTTCCATCACATGTGCACACAAGATGGCAAAACTGTATCGATGAACATGTCTGATTAAGTGATGAAGTGAGCACAACCCACAACAGCCTGAGCAACCAATTAAGCAGATCTGACTAAACCATTCAATACAAAAATATATGCCAACATCACAAAAACACTGGTATACTATAATATATGCCAAAACATAAAAACACGGTATACTATAAAACAAAAAAATACTCCACAAAACAAGGTATCTTCAATGATCACAAAGGTGTGAAGGTGTATGCAAACTGTTACAAAAAAACTATGTTCAGACTTAAGTGCTACACTATAGCTTTGAAACCAACAAGTATTCATTCATTATCATGAAGATTTCCTTGCAGTGGATCTAGACTTTCCACTTCTATATTATTTTCAGATCACACTTGAGCCCTGTAGCAAAAAGCATTAACTGACAAGTCCAATGACCGTTTCACAATTCTTGGTCATTTGTCGGACAGACTGACTGCAAGGTTACCCTACAATCATGGTCAGTGGACACCATACTCCCTGGAAAAATCATAATTGAACCATGTGTTCAGGAATTTTTTTTTTTTTTTTTTTTTTTTAAACTATCCAATCTTCTGTGCCACCTCTGTGGTATTGCACCCATGTTGCTCATTCCAACACCTCGTCCATAGCTAGCACAGCCCGCTCAGTCCCACCGCAGCCCCAGCACCAGCAATCCATAGGGAGCAGTCAATGTCAAGTCGTCAAAAGGCAACCCACTGGAGGAGACACTGCACTGCTGCCGCGTCACTTCAGTGGTGTTCAGTGGTGCCTGTTCTGATCCACCATACGCAGGACACCACTTACTATGCCCCCAATGACAATAGTTGCTTAGTTGCGGAACCGGCATGAGTGAGCTCTCCCTCTGGAGAGCGCCACCATGTCCGTCCAACAACAGTCCACACCCTGACGGAAGTAAACCAAGGCCACAGACGTGGAGAGGACATTGAAACTGTGGTCACCATGACAGCTGGGCATGAAGGTCCACAGAATTTGACACTTTCTTTTGTGCTGATCAATGAGAATGAGGATGATTAAGATAATGCTACGGATTTCCATTCTGGTCTGAGATTGCATGACAGGGCTGTACTCTGCACTTCCTTTCATAATATATTCCAACGTCAACCAGGCTTGAGAGAGACATACACCTGCGCTGTTGGTCAGGAAATTTGACCAACACAGACGCATCCATTACATGGATGAAACTCGACTGTGTGGTCCCAGTCTTCCCTGCTGAGCTCGTAGCAAACTCAACTCTGGGTAGGCGCCGGTCAAAGCAGAAAATCCCACATGACTCTGCTGGGAATCGAACCCATGACCTCTAAACTGGGAGTCCGCAACGCTAACCACTTCACCACAGCGGCTGGTGTTTTATGAACCTTTATCAATTTGGAAATATGCAGTTGTGTACCCTACTGTAGGCATCTGAAAACATGCAACGTGTTCCTCCCTTTTTTTTGGAAAAAGCATATTTGTGTGGAGCATGGGTAACTTCATTGAAATATCATCCCAAGTTGTATACTCGTCATACACTTTAGTGCTTTTATTTTGTTCAATAGTTAACATCTTTTTTGCATCATTTCATAGTAAATTTATTTTCCAAGTCCAGACATAAACAATAAGTACCCTGTAAACGAAGAGAAAATAATTGTTAAACACAAAATGAAAGGAACCTGAAACAAGCCAGCACACTGGAAAAGACTTGGGTCAGGGGCACGAAAATCACCTACAACTCTTAGGCTCAGAGGCTGGATTACACATAAAGTTGCTTCAGATGGAAACAAGTAAAACGAACCTCATGATTATTCCACTGTGTTGCTAACAGACAACCATTCACAAGCTCACCATGTCTTTGTGAAGGACCTGCAGATGTTTGAAGCAGCGGTCCACATCTTGCTTGGGGCCTCTCAGGGTCACAATGTCACTCTTTTTGCCCTGGTCCGGAAATGTTATTTGCACCTGGTTGAACTTCTCACGAATCTCACGAATGTTCTCTCCGCGAGCTCCGATGATAGTTCCATGGAATCTTTGATCAATGATAATATCGCGAGTCTTCTCGTTTTCCTGGACAAAAAAAAGGATACAGCAATGTTCTTAAAGTTATTTGTTGACTTAACTTCAAACTTTTCAATGATATTTGTCAGGGCATATTTGAATTTTTTTTAAACTAATAAAACTGATGGGAGAGCAAAAATAATTCAGAACACCTCCTCTTAAAAATGAACAAAAACCATGGAACTTTATCTGGGCCACAATCTTCTCTCACTGGAAAGTCCTACATATGCACTGCTTCCCCACTTTGTCTTTTTTTTGTTATACTCCCTCACATGCCCCAGGTTGTCTTGATTAGCTGTTGAAGGAGACAGCATTTTTCATTTTTGCAACAAAAACTAACCATGTAAAACTGTTTTCAAAACATGTGGCGACTCATTACCAACAAAGGCAGTCTTGCAAAGATTTTCATGGAAGGTTTCTTACAGACAGATTGGTTCAGAACTCTATAAGATTCAAGCCAGTTTAAGGAGTGTAATGTGTCCTTCTCTTGGAGTAGATATGAACACTGCTGTTTGAAGGGAGTATAGTTTCTGATCTGAAATCAACAAGTCTGAATCTCCATGCATCTCAAGCCCCTTTATACACTGTGAACATACGCAGATCAGAATGCACATTAAAGACCTTTATCCATTTTCATACCTTGCATCTACTGCCTCTAAGAAAGTGTGGTAGCCTAAACGACATGGAAAAAAGCATCAAAATAAAAGCCTGTATATCAAAAACAAAATGCTAATCTCCACAGCAACCACTGCATATCCAAGGATCAGGCATGTAATTATAGTACAAATGATTTGCCAAAATATTCAATACTATAAATTAATCTTGACAACTGAACAGTTTTTGTACAGCAGCATTTACACAAGCTTCATGTTCTTGAGAAGAAGAAAAAGAGGTGGAGATCAGGGAATTCTGACACTGATCTTATTCATACACACACACACACACTCATAAATAAGGATCACATCAATATGCATGCACATGTTTAACAGTTGAAGAAGTGGACACAGACTTTCTTACAGCTATGATTAAAAGCATTGAGAAAGGGAGCATACCATCCGTTGTGACATCTCCAACAGTTCTGCTTTGGCCTTTTGTACTCCAGCTGGATCACCCTCAATGCGGATCAGGTTGCTGTTGTCTCCATCTGATGGGATTCGCACCGACACTCCTGTCTCATTCTTGATCCGAGTAACTGCAAAATGGTAAAAAAAAAAATTTTCTCCATGAAGTTCTAAGTTATGTACCTAATGGGAAAAACTGAAAACACAAAATATGTTTAGATGTGCAACTAGAAGAGTCCATGGGTCCTCAAACTGAACTGTAGTCATACCTTCATCTTAGAATTTGATAGTGGCCATCATTTCCATTCTGAAAATGATTGCATAATACGCCACCCTGGAACTGTTTTCTGGCATCTGGCCATGATGTATTTCCGATTCATCTTAACTATTTGCAACTCTTTCCTTACAACTACCAGCAGAGTCAGTCTTACTGTGCATGACCACTGTGCAAGGTAAGTTCAGCAATCTGTTAACTTTGTAATTCCTGTCAGCTACTTTTTTTTTTTAATTCTGTGTTGCAGCCCCTAACATGTTTGATTATCATTTTATATACGTAAATTCAATGTAAAATGACCAGTTTTAAATCACAAAAAAATAAATGGGACCAAGCATAAACTACACACACACACTCAAAGAAAATCATGTTAAAATATTTTAAACACATCACTAAAATTCAACAATATCCAAAACACTACACACTGATGATAGCTCCAATAAAATACTGTCAATAAGAGAGCAAGAGTTCAATTCAGAAAGCAAGGCAAAAGGTTTCGCACTATTTTGTACTGGCACAGACTATGAAAATTCTTGAACATTTTGTAATTAATGTGACTGAATAGCTTCTAGAATTTTTTTTCAAGATAGCGCACCCTAAATTAACACAAGATGCAAAGCATATAATCGTACTCCCAGTTTATCTTGAATACGCGCGAGATATTCTTTAAAGAGGAAAAAACTGTTCTGGGCTGCTATAGCCGTTCGTAACGGCTATTCTCATGAACAGTCATCATCTGTGATCCATAATGAACATACCTACAAATTTTCAGATAGATTGGCCAAATACTTTCTGAGACATTCCATAAAGAAGAAAAACCGTTAATGGCCATTATAGCCGTCAGTAACTGATATAACACTAAAATAAAACATTGGGCATCATTCGTGATCCATAATAACATACCTACAAATTTTCAGAAAGATCGGCCAAGTACTTTCTGAGATATTCCATAAAGAAGAAAAACTGTTATGGGCCATTATAGCCATTAGTAACGGATATAACCGTGAAATAAAACATGGGGGCATCACTCATGACCCATAATGAACATACCTACAAATTTTCAGTAATATCGGCCCACTAGTTTTGTCTGCAGCGAGCGGAACACATTTTGACCATGGACAGACACACACACAGAGCATTTCTTCGTTCCCTTTGTAAAGTACTCCATGTTCTATAAGAACTGGGAGTACAAAAATGATAGGGGAAGTTACAACAAATTCTTTCTGGGATATATCTTTTGTCTTTTATCACCTGTATCATATTGTAAAGGAAAATAAGAAACAAAATCACTTTTCCTACAAAACATTGACGATTTATAAATTAACCTGACAATATATTGCCAATCTGGAATATACATAAACAGAATCTTGCCCATAATATTAGATTAAAACAACTTTTCAGATCTTGATTCCAACAACTTAGATTTAATGTTCACCAACTTGTGATGTGAATGGAATGTGTACACTGTATTGAAATCTTGAAGCATGATGAACCAAGAGCGACTTGCACTACACCATGACAATTACTCTAGGTCTGCCACGGGACAAACCAGGGTGTGGCTGTAAACAGGAAGCCAGAACACAAGTGGAGCAAGACCACTGAAATGGCATGGAAGATGAGACATGGACAAGAAGATCACATGACTCGTACTTTGCACAGCTGCAAAGGCCTCAACATCACAAAGTGTAGCATTTCGACATTTTAAGCGCAACGTTCCAAAGTTCAAGCGCAGCCCTTGTATGGGATATCACAGAAGCTCTGTGTGTGTCGCCTAAAACAAAACAACAAAAAAAAACAAACAAAAACAAAAGGCAAAAAGTACTAAAGTAAAAGCACAGGTGGTGGAAGGAAAAAAAAAAAAAAAGCTGTGTGTGTGTGTGTGTGTGTGTGAACTTTCCCCCACATTTTCTCTCTCCACCGATTGCTTCTTCGAAACTGTCTCTGAGGAGTCCTCAGCATCTGACAAGTCAGACTCCTCAGCTCTCTTTTTATTGCACTCTGCACTTGACATGGCTGACTGACCGAGACAGAAATCTCACAAGTTATCAATGGGTTATGACTTGACCTACAAAACAATCATAACCACCTAAAACGAAACCAGACAATAAAGCCAGAGATTCACAATCACATTTAGCAATTTTCTTCTGTTTTCTTCCTCTCTCTCCTTACTGAACTCCGTAATTTTTTGACAAGTCTACATTCCAAAGAGGTACACTGTCTTGGTTCTGTTTAAAACGCTCTATAGGAACACTTTTGTCTTTTTTCAATTTTTGTTTTGGGACGCAGCACTTTGTCATAAAGTATAGCACTGTCAACAAACTGGTAGTGTGATACTTCAAAAGCAAAGCATTTTGCAGCTCTGATTATGATACAATGCACTGATTTTTCAAATGATATACACATTTCCCTGAATCACTGCAAGAAAGTTATGCTTGAAGGTGTGTGGCCACCATCGAGAAATTCTAGCAAAAAAAATCGACGACCAAAGCAATACACACCACAGTAAAGATGGACAAAGCAAAACACTTCAAAGTAGCAACTGACAACCATGTTATTCTTCCAAGCACAAACACTGGATCTGTGACAAAGCTACTCACTGTTCACTCTCCGTTCTTGCCAATAATGTGCTTATGGAACTTGGGATCCACTTCAATCTCGGCATAGTCCATGCGGGTTTTGAGGTCCCTGACAATTTCTTGCAGCGCTGTAATGGCCTCCTGCACTTCCTCGGGTGATCCTTCTACAATGATCTTATCCTGGCCTTCTGTGAACTCAATGTGAACCTGACAAACAAAAAATCATACAGAAAGCTGCTTATGAAACCATGGACAGAAAATTCAGTCAAAACATTCACTACTCAAGCCCTACTTCTATTGTTCTCTTAAATTAGCTTGGGACAACATAAATTCTACAGGTGATTTGAGCCTGGATAAATAAATGAAACATTTTTGGCGTTTTTCCACAATAATACAAAAGAAAACTAAACCTTCAACTGATATATACTTGTTATTCTGTAAGTTTTCATAGCTTCGACATTTCCACTCCAGTCCATGAAACGCATTACCCAGAAGAAAATATTTTTGCAGCGAAGAAATGGCGATTACAGAAGCACACTCAGTGACTTGAGAAGTTTACATGCTTAGTCACATTTTTAAAAGTTCGAACAGAGAAATATGTTTTGCAACAATTGTAACATAAACATTCCAACGCATTACACATGAAACACTTCAGACAGCACGCACAATTAACTCATTTCCCATGCTAAAGTTTTTCACAAAAATGTGTCTATAAACTTATTCTAGTGCAAGTACCTGAGATCTTTCCATAATCCACTGAAGTTTTCAAATAAAGACAAGAAAATATAAGGCAAGTTTGCCAACATAAATCATGATATTATTGAGGACGTTATTTACCTTTGGATATTCCTCGGTGATCCTGCGAATGTTGGCTCCTTTCTTGCCAATGATAAAACGATGGAGCCATGATGGTGCAGAAACTTCTGAGGTCTGAACACTGTTTGCCTACAAAAATATCCACACACATATACAAAAATCATACTGTGCTTTCAACAGTTGTACACAGATCACAAAAGAACATCAAGAGGACATTTAAACAATATATGGTTGCATCTTCAGATTCTCCAGATAAAAGTAACCTTGAAAACAATGTTATTAATAAATACAATATTCTTACAATTCTTCACTTGACTTGAAATTTCATGTTGTTATTGCCCAAGCGGCCATGTCAAGGCTGTCATATCATCAAAATCCACACAAGTTTAAAGCAGAAAAAAACAAGAAGGGACTGATAATCAAAACCTGTTCAACACGGGCATACTAAAAGTATTAATACTGTTTTTTTCCTCACAGCCTTCATCAAACAGAAATATTTTTCTCCATAACTCAGTCTGACCCAGGTATGAGATAATTCACACTTTCTTTGTTTCCGCTGTAGACCAGGAACAAGTACTTACATATCCAAGTACTTTTTCGATTTGGTTTACTCTTATTTTGCATGGTTTGTTTTCCCCAGGTAAACCGTTTACAGATGACTCAAGCATCAAACTATTTTGTCTACTCGGTCAAAACTGATAGTTTGTCTCAATTTTCATCAAACTATAAAAAAAAGTTATCACAGAACAGTATAAAGGAACGTGTATAGTTATAGCAGAGGGTGTCATTGAGTTGTTTATGAACCATGACAGGCATAACAAAGCAAACTTAAACAAATGATAAAGATAAATGAAAAAGATCCCTTCAACCCTCATCAGTAAGCTATTCCAAAATCAAAATTGTTAAAATGCATGCACATCTGTGTCAGCATATTTGTTTCAGTAATTAAAAAAAACAGTGAACATGTGATAAAACAGTTAACCACAAATTTATCAAGACAACTGAATGAATGTTCCATTCTTAACTTGCATAGTTGGTTGGACTAGGAGCATCTGACTTGACTTTTGTTACAAGAGCACTCATCCAGAGCTATCAAATTAAAGAACTGGCTAGCAGCAAGAATGGAAGTCTTTCCCTTCCCAACCAACTCACCTTGGAGTAGACCATAGTGAGTGCAGGGCCCAGTTTGTCCTGTTGTTCTCCTCGCAGAGTGATGGTTTCTGAAGGAGAGTCTAGGGGAGGGACATCCACAGCCACCTCGGTGTTCTGCAGGATGTCCTGGATACCATTGCCACGAGGTCCAATCACATAGCGGTGTTGAGATTTCTTCACTTCCACTGACACTGTCTGGCACTTGCGTTTCTGCACATAAAAAAACAAGCTTCCTTTGATGAAAGTTCATGGTGACCCCATCAATAAATCAACCTGAAAGATTTCTAGAGGGCAGGAAAGATGACTGGTATGGTGAGAGAGAGAGCAAGCGTCAGTCATTGATAGCCAGTTATACAATGCAACCAAGCTGAACAAGTTCAAATGTTTCACCAATTTCCATCTTCAGCTGTACTCCATTTCCTGACATAAAATTCCGACCTCTTGACAAAATTTCATTTATAAGTGTAAATAATCTTTTTTCACATCCTTTTTTCACATTTTTTGTCATCTTATCTTCTAGGCCCCCTCCTAGTGGCATCACTCCAACAGCAATCATTTTGGCCACCCCCAGAGAACCACCTCCAGATTCGTCCCCTTAAAGCCCAAGCACTCCATGATAAACAATCACAGTTAGGTTGTCCACCATCAGATTGCTGGGGTGGTCTATTTAGGCTTTCTTCAATTTCATTCCATCAAAAATACGAAAAAGTATGAAGGGTTTTACGTTTCCATTAACATCTTCATGGATTAGTTGGAAATGTCTTTAAAAAGTGGTCATGAATGCTACTTGTGGGGCTGAAACTTGACAGCTTTTAATCAATTTCTACAGCAGAAATGACATTTCTGTAGTACAGTACAGCAAAACCGGCTCAAATCTAGTGTTTTCATTTGAATAAACCTGCCGAATCCTTATCTCTTTGTGTATGGAAGTACCTACGAAAATGCAAAGAAAATTTTGCTGCTGATTGAGGAAAAGATATGAAAAGAACTCAATACTGAAAATCTATTTACACTATCCATTTCATTGCTTTTAAGTCTACATATCAATACCATTTATTTTAAATACCGACTCAAATGAAATTAAAACAATTATGTTTCAATAAACTGGCAGAAAAAATAAAGAATTTGCTTTAAAAACACACACACACATGACCAATGCTGAAATTCGAATCAGCCAGTCTACTTCATCTTGCGATCACCATCTCGCATCTGTTCTCCTTCCCTGCTAAACACCCTGACTTTTAGAGTTAATGGCCTCCCTCACAGTCTCCCATGCTTCAATGTCACCATTTCTGCATTTAATCAAAACCTACATGGCACAAGAAAATAGCTATCCTAGAAATCACAGAAAAAAACCCCAAATCTATCATATACCATTTAGCTATGTCTTTGAGTTTGACTCGACATAAAAATCTGGGGTATTGCTTGTGACATACGCATATAAAACTTGCCAATTCATAAGTGAAATTGTAATAAGAAATCAAGATGTTAATGAATGCATTAAAAATTTAAAAACTGTTACAGATAATATTCAAATTGCATACACAAAAATCAGATGCGCGAATCATTCAAAAGCAAATCAGTAATACAAAAACATAACTAAACTTACAACTGGAAACCTTAAACCAAACCAGACCTTTATAAATTTAGGGGTGGCGGGGGGGGGGGGTGGAGTCTGCAGCTGCCCATCCCTCCATCGATAAATCCAAACCTCACCTTTTCCTCATATATTCTCATGATGGCCTGCTTGCATTTGGCCACACCTTCCTTCTCCCCTGAAACCACAATCTCATCTTTGTCCACACTGGCTGGGGGGACATTGATGCGAGCACCGGTCTCCTCAATAAGACTTTTTATGTTCTGGTTAAATGGGCCGCAGACACAAATGGGTGGAATGCCTTCTGCACTGGCAGCCTCTCAAATGCCAGTTTAGCCTGAAAAATAAAGAGGTAAAAAGAACTGAATGGTAAAGAGATCATAAGAACAAAAATCCTCTCATTTTCATCCTGAAAATAGAGTAAGCAGGTGACTTGGGATAATGGTAACTGCCTGACAAAGAAAATGTTTCAGCACAGCGAAACAAATTGGTCATGAATATGTCTTTTTTTTTCAAACAAATTTGGTAACATCTACTTCAGAAGCTACTGCAGCATATCATATAAAATTTTGTCTTTAATGGCAAAACATTCATCATAATTGAAGACAGTCGTCTAGTACACACACATAGCTGTGAATGTAGCAATTTCATGAAATCCCTGTACTTGCAGAAAATGAGTAATTGCTCATTCTAACAAAGCACATCCTTAAGAAAAATTTCTTCACCACCTGCTCTTCGAGATGAGCTCAATTTCATGGCGAGCCTTTTCAATACCCTCCCTGGTTCCAGTAATTTTGATCAGGTCAGAGTTTTCATCAGAGCGTGGCACGGTGATTTTGGTTGCTGTTGCCAGTTCAAGTTCCTGAAGTTTCTTTCCACTTTTGCCCAGAATAAAGCGATGGTGTTCACGAGGAATCTTCACTTGATAGGTTGCCTGCACACAGATGTATCAACACAATATAATTTATGCATTTGTACAATGTGGCCTTCTAATGAACATGCTCCTGCTACCAGATCTCAGCCATGCTTTTGTCAGTTGAAAAATGGGAGGCTGTCTGCCATGACAATAGACAAATTCATCAGTTTTTGCAGAAAAAAAAGAGAAACACACACAAAAAAATGTATTGGTTTATAAAGGATAAACATACACAAACAGACAGAAAAAAGGTAAGGCAACATACTTCACTGCTTCTGAATGAATGTATATTTTTCAATCAGACTCTTTCAATAGCTTGTGAATTTCTGTTGTTTGTTTTTTGTTGTTGTCTGATTTTCTCCTTGTCTTTAACCCGTTCACTGCTTGAAAATATTACATAACAAAGGCTGGCCCAGTGCCAGGGAAATCTAATGATTTGGGGGTAATAATTAACAAAAAAAATTCTAGCTCAGAAACTACAAAAAGATATAAAAATGAAATATATATGATTTTTGAAGGAAATTGAATGGGAGATTTTGAATCTGGGCTTCTTTTGTCTAGGTATTTAGATTTGGATAGATTTTTTTTTTTGCACAATCAAAAACATATGTATTTACCACTACAGCTTCACATCCAAAAAAGAACACAAAGCAAAAAAAGTTGAAAATAAAGTTTGTATTGTCACACTACACCTGTAAATGAAAGTAAAACAGTCTAGAAGTCTATCCAAACGCTCACACCTCATGCAGACAGGTCAGTTCACGACCACGCCCCCCTCCCCCCACCACGCCCCCTTGCTGGACTTCAACCCTCTCTTTCACTCCTCCTCTTCCCCTACCTTTCCTGCTGCCCCGTGTCACGCCGCGAGCAGGCTGCTGCGCTCCCCTCTCGCACTGACTAACACACCGCTGGCCACTCACACGCAGTGCAGAGTACACACTAGGCTAGCTCGTTCGACGTTTAGTAACTAGTCAGCTGAACACACTCTTGAGATCGCACAGCACGACTCAATAACTGACGAATATGGCCGGCAATTCCATCACTATCATCATCATCACCCTTCATGCTCGAGTGAGTCGCTGAATAAAACATTATTATCTTTATCAAAAATGATTAGCAGAGCCCGCTCAGCTGTGTAAGTACGTTGATTTGGTTGCTACGCTCGTCGAAGGTTGCGCCGCCATCTTTGCAAGCGAGACGAAGCGCTGGCTGGTCATCCAGTCAGTGTGATGAGAGGAAAAAAAATGGTCTTTCCCCTCACGTGTGGTCATTTGCATATCATTTTAATACTGTAGACATATAAGGCTTACTACGCACACTCTATTTCAGTCCTTTGATAGGAATAGTAACGAATGAAAATTCAAGAAAAATGCATGACATCAGTGGACGGCCCATAGGCACTGTAAGTAAATTTTTACTACGGTGTCAGCTGACGGCTTAAAGGCACTCAACGGGGTTAATTTCTTAGTGCATCACTGCAACATAGGACTGTCATTATGTTTAAAAGAAGGCAAAAAGAAAAAGCCTAACTATAAATAGAAAAAATACACATCTGGCATATTTGACTACTAGCTTGTCAGAATGTTACAAGTTCTAAAAAGAGAAAGAAAAGAGTAAGACGTTTTCAGAACTTGTCCTGAATAAAAAGTCGGGTAAAAAAACCACAAACGTAAAAATGCAACACCAGCAAACAAAAAAACTATTGGGGGAAAACGTTCAATGATTAAATAACGACAGCAAGAAAGGAAAATGTTCATCACTAATGTCCAATAGTTGGAGACACAAGCATGCTGAAAAAGTCCCCTTCATCTAGATGGAAACTTTCTTGTGCCATTGTTGACTGTGTAGGAGAGAATGCATGTTGGTAAAAGACTGCATCAACTTTGTGATGGGATGGAGCAAATGGATCATGTTACCAAGAACCACTGTCTGTCTTCTTTCACACAGGATTGCATACTTTTTTATCAGAAAATGCAATGACATCTTCAAGTCTACACAAAGTAAACTTATTCTTTCAAATCCAAACACACCAGCCTGAATACTGTTAAGTTCAGCTGTATTGAGTTACACAGCAATAAAATCTTATCGGTCTTGCCTGCTGTTGATTGCTACAGAATTTTTCTATGCATTTTTTTTTTTTTTTTTTTAGTACATACATATAATCATGATGATGATTTTAATATGTTCTAACTGCTACGTTATAACATTCCTCCTCTAGGGTGCATACAGATTTCCTGACCAAAAAATTCAAGGACTTTTTAAGGACTTTTCAAGCACTTTTTTTCCTTTAAGTCAAGGCTTTACTTTCAGATTAACTTTAGAAAAGAGAAAAATAATCCTGAAATACTGACACAAATTCAGTTTTCACTGCTATGCAGCAGAAGGCCTTGTTTTGCCTCCACATGTGTCTTCCTGCAACCGTTCTTTAGTCTCTTTTTGTCATCCAAACAATGTTGTAACTGGCGTTTCTACTTGTAGAGAAGATTGCTTATCGGCTAGACTGTCAGTCACCTCAAACTCGCTCTTCTTGTACTTTAATACTTTTTTTTTCAAAATCGTTTCTTTTTAAAACAGAATCAAGATTTGTTCAGACTTCATTCAAAATCATTGGCAGTGACAAAATTCAAGCACTTTTTCAGGACTTACGAGCAAAAGCCCGATTTTTAGGGACTTTCAAGGTCTTGAAAAGGGAGCCCCAAAATTAAGGGCTTTAAGGACTTTTAGGGACTGTACGAACCCTGTCCTTAACACAGACAGTATATCATGAAGAATTTAATCTGCCACCCTTCCACTCCCCCCCCCCCCCCCTTCCCTTCCCTTCCCTTCCCAAATGTTGATTCTTACTGACACTCGCACCCAAAAAATGCAGTACTGCTTTCGAACAGCAACCTAGAAGTTTTGTACTACACTATCACATGTCCTTACCTGCGTCTGCAGCTTGCTGACCACTTCACGCCTGGCCTTCATCACTTGGTCTGAACGTCCGTTGATAACCACTGTCATGCTCTGGTCTCTAGCCAAACTGATCTCAATAGCCACTCCATGTCTCGTCATGATGTCCTTACAGATTTTGGCTTGGTCACTCTCATCTCCAAACTTGTGCTCATTCACTTCCTTGAAACGTCTCTCCACCATAGGGACGGTGAAAACCTGTTCACATGTTTGTAGGAACCTTTATTGGTTTTGGAAATCTTAAATGGCAAAGTAGAAATCACAGAACTACTATATCTTGACAGTATACCACTTCTGCTGAATGTAACCTGCTTCTACATTTACCCCAGCCCTCACCTCACACCTGTCCAATTCATGTTGCTAATAGCCAGAACTTTTTTTATGTTTGAAGGTGAAGTCTGAAAAAATGAGTGCAAGTCTTAACTGGATAGCTCCTCACAACGTTCTAAAATACTGACTGCATGATTTACAGATATCTGGACACACACAAATACGAAATGAACCAAAATGAAGTGAATTCACTTCTCTATTCCTATTACATGAAACTATATGTTAGCGTAAACAAGTGAACACACAGAAAACATTTTCAGAGCTCAAAACCATGAACACCCCTTCCCCACCCCAACCTCCAAACCTCTGATTAAATGCAATCCACACTAGTTCAAAATATAAAACAGTCACACTCACAGGACATTCTATACTATCCCTCAATCACCAAACATGCTCATGAACACACTGCCCAGCCAATTCCATTTCCAACAAATATACCTGAGTGCATTTGGAAGTGCGAGTCTGGAACTTGGGTTGCCATGGCCCTGAGCTAGCCAGAGCAGGATTGAGAGCACGAGGCTCAGTAGGAAGGGCAGGGAATGCAGAATCATACGTTGGCAACTGTTCAGGTTCAAAAGCTTGTTCGTCTACACTGGGCACCAGTTCTTCTTCCATGTTGGATGCCATGGTCACAAATCAGATGTCCGTAGACTTAGCCTTAGTCGTACAGTACAGGCTGCAGTACAACAAATACCGAAGCAAAAGCTGAGTTAACAGTAGTGGTGCTGAATATCACACTCAATATTTACAGGCAAAGCCAATAACCAATGCTATCCTATTCCTAGTCTCTAACACAAAACGAGTATTTGTCAAATAACTCCAATAACCAATGCTATCCTTGTCTCTCACACAAAAACTGAATACTTGTCAAATTAAATCTCAGAAGTTTAACAAAAACAATCTTCACATTCATGTCCTCTCTTATCCATGAAAACACAATACTTTCACCATCATATATATGTAACTCACTGCAAGGTAAAATCTGGGAATAAGTAAAAATGCTTTGCAGCTACTGAAACTTATCGATATCAAGACTTTTCCTATTCTATAAAGAAAAAAAGTACCACATCTATAGCATCAAATGATCAACATGATTTAGCTTTAAAAAAAAAAAAAGGAAATAGTATAAATAATTGAATATCACAAATAGTTCTTTTATGAATATATCAATATTCTACTGCAGAAAACAAGATAATTTTCCTCCCACTTTGAAGAAGTCACGCAATCACTGAAAACTCATTTCTTTTGTTTCAACAAACCATTTCTAAGTTCTTAAATAACGACTCATTAAATCTGACATCACCAAGTCTAACCAAATCATGGATTTTACTGCCATTCATTTGCTACTAAACTTCAAAAATTCTAAGTACAATATATTAGTTTGCAACTGTAGTATTCGTTGTTAATGACACATACCTCTGTGCTGGGAAGTAGTTCATCATTTGATATGTCAATTCGTACTTAGAATCATGTTTATTCTTGAATATGTTTTTCCCCTACTCCATCTGATTGTAAAGCCCATGCACTCATTTACTGTTCTGGATATAGCAGCACGATCAAAATTTGTCTCTTATTACAATTATTGGAAAAGTCAATATGTCTAATCAAATCATTCATTTAGTACTAGTAGATATTCATTTAGTGATTTACCAACCAAGATTCTTTCAATATTTATAAAGATTTTCTTTAAATGAAATCTAGCAATGAAAAATGCCACATTTATTTATTTAAAATAAAAGAAAGAAAAATAAAGCAGAGATAAAATCAGAAATAAAACAGACATTTATCATTTAGTAGAGCCTAGAGGCGCGATCCTGTGCATTTTTCCTTAATGATAAATCTCCAATAAAACAGATTCCACAGAAAGTGAGCAAGGATAAGGAATTAAGTTGAAC